>VZSC01016390.1:78094-98649 GCA_013398225.1 Steatornis caripensis
CCTACCATTCTGTGATTCTCTGACAGTAGCAGTCTCATGAAAAGATTGGTGAATTACACCGACTTTACTGGCAGCTTGATATCGTTATAGAACTTTATTAGTTTTGGTGCTGTCTTCCTGCGTGCCCCTCCTGTGACCTGCTTCCTCATCTTCCTCCGCCAAGCAGGAGGAAAGCAGCTTGCACGGTTTTTATAGTGGGGATCAAGAGGAGTGAGCTGTGTCCGTTACTGGCAGAGCAGTTCATCAGGGAGATTCAGTACTGCATGGGGGTCACTTCCGGTTACCTCCTTGTACTGGAGGATGATGGAGTCCAAATGCTGCCTTGATTTGCAGTCTCTACCATGAACTGAAGTTCTCCAGAGGGAGCCTTTCTCTCCCTGTGTACCTGAAGAGAGATAAGATCAGTAGGGGACTACTAAGAAAGATCCAAAAGCGAATACTGACACACTACATTTGTGGAGGCTTAGTAGTATTCTGGTACCCTGAAAATATGCAAATTTTATTTTTGTTGGTGAAATATAAAAAAAAAATCAGTATTTTACAGACATTTGGTGGCAGGTCTGATCTGTAGAATTTTGTTATTTCTGAAAAGTATTGTGACATTCCTTGGATTTTGCATTTCAGCTGCTTGTTTTCCTTGGAAACACCTTTGGTTTATATTTTTATTTGTAAGAAGCTGTAGCTGAAGAGTCCCAAGTTCCAGAAAGAATCCTTAAAGCAGACATTTAATATAAATGCTGTAGGACTTGCTACATTGCTTTACTTTTGTGATAATTCTAGCTTTAGTTTGAGCTTTACTTTCTTTGCTTTCTTCTACATAGTGCTTGCAACTCTTCTTCGCCCTTAGTTTTTGTTTCATCATTTCTTTGGAATATGAGCTCCGTTAAAGTGGCAGTGTAATTCCGTGATTGTTCTCTCCGTTTTCACCTGTGTTACTGATACGCAAATGTATTGTGACACGGGAAGATTCACACGCACACTCTCTCAGGCCAACTTTAAGCTTGGGAAACCCCTGTCCCTGTGCTTTATAGCTGTGGCATGTACAGAGTATTCAGCTACCACTAAAAATGTTATCTCTTTAATTTTAGTGTTGAAAGTGTGAGTTAGTTAATAGAACAATAAGTTGTAATATTTTTACTATTTTAAAATAACCTTTCTTCTTCGTGTCAACTTATTAAACAATTGCATGTTTTTATTAGCAACACCATACAAGAGTAACTATTTAGTCTTCTTTCCTAAAATTACAGTAGAATTTTTTGTATTAAAATAAATGTATTAAAGGCTCAAGTACAAATTAGTATTAGAGAAAATAAATATAACTTATAGTCTTCTAATTTTTTGCACATCAAAAATAAAAATAGCCCAGGCTTGTAATGCTTAGAAGTGTTTACAGCTTCAGGCTAAGGTAACTGTTGTATTCTGAATACTTTGGGAATTTCTGAGTTATTACTCTAATGCAGCTGTCCCAAAGCATTTAATTCAGTATTTAGTTTAGGGTGTGTGTTTTAGGATGCTAGAAATATGCTCTTGTCTATTTTTGCTGTGACTTTCTCGGTGACATCACAAATTTCTCATTCATTCATAGGGTGTTTTCTTATTAACATGGATCACTAGATGTAATACTTAATTTTTTTCTCTTTTCATATGTGTTTTTAAACATATGCCAACCACTTGTCTTTTTGTAAGGATCAGTTCATCGAGGGCTAACTTGCTCTAAATGGTATTTCTGCTGGGACAGTGTAATGCTCATAACCAAACCTTGCACAGTTTTGTGTGGAAGATGGCATTGATTTGCTTAGCAGCTCCAGTAATGATTTGGACAGGTCTCATGGAGTTTGATTCTGCCTCATTCTCCAGTAAAGAACAATGTTTGCTTGACTACAGTAGTAAAGGATCAAAGCCTTGAAGCTGCTGCTGGAGCTTTTGAGTTTGTATATATGTGTGGATATAATCTCAAAATCACATGTTAGGGCTAAACTCCTTATGCATAAAGTATGGTACGTACATGAATCTGAAACCCAGATCCTGCTGGGAGTCTGTAATTAGTTGGTAATGGTTTTCCACACACCAGTAAAAGTGACAGGCATAAGAATAACTGACTTTTCCAAATAACAAAAATAATGATTACAATTTTTTTTCAATAGTTCTCTAGTTGGAGTGGAACATCTGAAAATAGCTCAGGTATTTTTCTAGTCTAGTATTAGCATTTGTGTGAAGGTCCATGTGTTTCAGTATAATGCAATCTAATAATTCTTACATTCAGTTTATAATAAGGCAGGTGCGGTTGTTACCTCCACTGTCATAAGAAAATCTAATCCTGCGTAACAGGCCTGTATACAGAAATGAGAAAAAAAAATCAACTTTCTTCTTTTTTCCTTTCAGTTTTTCAGCCGTGGGCCAAATGTGCTGCATCAAGACAGCAATACCCCACAAGCTGCATTCTTTTCACCTCTTAAAAAAGTGATGTTGCCACCAAATGCCTTTGAAGGGAAAGTGGCCTTTATAACTGGCGGAGGTACTGGGATTGGCAAAGGGATGACGACAGCTTTGTCCAGTTTAGGTGCCAAGTGTGTTATAGCAAGCCGGTAAATATTAATGAAGATTTTTCTAGAGCTTTCATGTAGTACTGAATGCTGAATGTGTCTGTTTTCTTCTTTATAATGTGTCTTCCTTTCTTCTTCATAAACTGGATAAATTTATTCTGTTTACTCTGTTTCAGTACTTTATAATGTCAGATTGTGAATACCATAAACCTGCATATCCATCTACAAATGTCTAATGGTGCAATCAGCAGCAGGAAGAAATAAACTAAACACATTTCCATGAAATGTGGCAGCAAAATAAACAACTCTGAATGTTAGACATACATTCAGCTAAAGCCTAAAAAAGAACAAAAAATTGAAATGGCCGTTATTGAACATTTTGAATGCATTATTGCAGGTGTTCTTGATACAAATTTGAGTTGCATTACAGAATGAAAGCCATTTCTCTTCATATGACTTTAAAAAAAGCCCTGATTTTCCCTTAATGAAGATGATCTTTTTGTAGTTCTCTTAAGTAGCACTACAGTAAAGACTAGAAAAACGATCTCTTTTTTTAATCAAAATAAACAAGTGTTGTGACATTCATCCAAACAGTGGCGTAGATATTTAGTCTGAATATGCATGTCCCTTCTAAAATACTACTATAGTAGCTAAAACTAAGTTTGCTATGATTATGTACTCAGAATTAAAATATTTTTTTCTAGCTTATCCCATTTGGTTAGCTTAAGATAGTCTCTTACTGTAGTCACTTCTGAGTTGCTTTGAAGTAGCACTAACCAGAAATTACTTAGATTTAAAGTTTGATTTTGGCAAGTCAGTGACTAAACATAGTTTTTATCTTAAAGTTCAGTTTTCATGAAAATCAGCAACATGCACGTGCGCACACACATATTTAAGTTTTAGCTCCTATTTGCTCAGAAAAAATAATCGGGTTTTATTACTCTGAATTGTAATTGCATGTAATTGAAATTTAGTGACATATACTTACTTCTAGGAAGCTCGATGTTTTGAAAGGAACGGCAGAAGAAATTTCTTCTAAAACAGGGAATAAGGTAAATTTTTATAGAATTCTGAATATGTTAGTTATTATACCTCAAATGGTTATAGGATTTTTATGCATTTGTGTGCTTCTGTGGGCTTGTTTAATTTGAGTGATAACAGTTTTGAAGTCTTACAGCTGCCTTTCCATTATTGTATAGGTTCATGCCATCCAATGTGATGTGAGAGATCCAGTTTCAGTTAAGAATGCTGTTGCTGAATTAATCCAAGTGGCAGGACATCCTAATGTAAGTGCTGTAGTGAAAGGAAAGAACTTCAGTCTTCGTTACTGAAAACTCTGTGTAGTAGGTATGAAGAAAATTACTATGGTAGAAGATTAATGGACTCTAAAAGACACTAAACAAAAAGTGGCAGTACTTCAAGACAAAGCTAACGTTCACAGTTAGACGAGTTACTTTATTTCTGTGGTTCTTAAAATACCTGGTGGCCAAATAGGTAAAACGTTGTTGTCCTTACTCTAAGGACTAACGTTTTCTTTGTAAACAATGGGACAATTATGATGCGATTCTTTGAATTAATTAAGTGAACAGAGTATTGCCCTTAAATCCTCCTGAAAAGGTGACTTACCTGTGTTGGTACTGAATTACACCTGTTGCTTATTAACAAGACTGTCTCACAAATTAGAAATAAGTGATCGTAAACGTCTTTTTTTCGTCTTTGCCCAGCTTATTGAATACACGAAGAAGGCTCCAACTTGAAAACTAAGTTCTCATAAAATGAAGAAATGAATCTTCAGTCAAGCTAAGCATCTATTTTTTAATAGTTTGGCACAAAGCAGAGAGCCCTTAAGGTCAGACTGTTGCTTTGAGAAGGCTGGTCTGGTGGAGCCTGAACAATGATAAGCAACAAACCCTGATTTGATCATGAGAGAAACAACCCTGATTCTGCTAGCTGATAGAAAGTGTGATGAGGACATTAACGTCGATGTAAGGGATAGTCAGTGAGATTTAAAAACTGTAATTTGTGCATTGTCGACACTTTGCGTTCACCAATAGCTTCCTACAGACATGAATGAGAACCTGCTGAATTCTAAATGTGGTAAAAAGTGGAGAAACTATTTCTCACAGCTGTATGCTGTAACAGTGCTATAAAATAAGGCAGCTCTGATTTGTAGACAAGATGCTCTGGATATTATTTTGACTACTCGTTACTGCAGTTTTTCATCAAAGCACATCACGACCTCCAGGTTTTAAGTGTGTGCAGAGAGGGAGGAGACTTCTTCCTATGTATTACATTTCTAGTACACCAGTAATTTTCTGAAAAAATACTTCCCATGACTTGTTCTTTACAAGCATTTCCAGTCTCTTTGATTTCACATATTCTGCGTGTTTAAAAGAGACTGCAGAGTAAATTGAGTATTCATTTCCTTTTGACTAGTTTTTATCTTGGTGACAGACATGACATACATGTTTATGAATCCTGCAAGCCTTGGTATCACTGCCACTGTGCATGTGAGGTGAGATCTCAAAGAAGTTAATGGCAGTATCATATCCCTTCTAGCTTTGTTTTTTTCATTCCATCCCCAAGACTGTTACTCCCAATTAGAAAGCAATCATTCTTTTGTCATATGAATTATTTTGGCAGTCATATGTACGTTCCTCAAAGATCGTATCATGCAGTCCTGAGTTCACTAGTTTTATTATTGTGTCTTTGCTATATTTATTCAGTGATTCAAGTAACCACCTGAATATCTTGAGGTGTTTGAATTTTTTTGTTCTTCAAACTGTAGGGAGGCCTTTATATGGTATTTACCATTTATATGTACAATTTATGGCTGTTGTATTTTATTTGTTTCATATTCATGTGATATGTGCTGTGCTCTGTTTCGTTATTGAAAATTCTGCTGTGTTAATTTAGCCCAGAAGTTCTTCAGGACAAAGACTTTGTTTTATGTGCAAACCTATGTGAATCTAGGTGCCATTCAATAAGTAACACACCATGTTATTGCTCCAGCACATTATATTATTATTAAATGCGTACGATCTGGCCACATAAGCTTTCGTTTAAAAACTGCTTATGTGATGCTTAGTCCCCTAAAAAAGTAGATCTAACTTACTAGGTTGAAGGCTAAGCAGATGATATATTGAAAGTATCCTCTGCCTAATTCTTGTTTGTAGAAAGGCAACAAGTGACACATGTGTCTATTCGAAAAAAGTCTTGTAGTAGTTGCTTGCAGTTCACTAAATCATAGTATTCTCTTTGTCACAACTGATTAGACTTTCTGTTTTGCCACAGTCAGCTAATCCAGACTTTAATAATCAGGTTACCTGAACTTCTTTGCCTTTTATTCTCATGCATCCATTACATTAAGTGTGATAATGTGACCTTAGAGCTTGGTGGGGACAAGCTTTTCTGTTGGGGTGTACTTGAGACACTGTGGAAAATCGTGCTTAAGTCGCTCTCTGCATTTACAGTTCCTCAGTACTAGAGTAGTAACTACAGCAGCTTGGAAATACAGCTCATTTTCTGTTACTGATACATATCTATGCTGCAGGTGTTAAAATTTCTGATGGATTATTTTCTTTCTCGCTTTCTTTCTCCCCTGTCTGTCTGCCCCCTTCCCCCCACCCCATTTTGATGAGGATATTTTTACTTTCCTACCTGGAAACACTAAGAAGTTGCTTGTAAATTCTTTGCTCTTCTCTCAGGAAGAGTTATTTTTAGTTAACTCTTAGGTTTTTCTTCGTATGTTTCAGGTTGTGATAAACAACGCAGCTGGAAACTTTATTTCCCCTTCTGAACGACTTTCTGCTAATGCATGGAAAACGATAACTGATATTGTGCTTAATGGTACTGCTTTTGTAACTCTGGAAATCGGAAAGGAGCTCATTAAAGTACAAAAAGGTATCTTAAGATGAAAGGAAATTAAGCATCGTGACATAATATTATTACTTGCTTTCCTTGTCTTGCTATTATTATAGCCAGTTTTGAGAGTTTGAAAAGAAATACAGTTTTTAACACTGCATCTTTTCTAAAATGAAACTTCATTTTGAGTACAGCCATACTTAAATACCACACAGTAGAACTGGGTAGCAGTTACTTCATTGTAGAATCTGCCCTTAAAATTGGACCCAGAGGACATGAGGTCAAATATAAAAATCTGATTGCTGTTTGTACTAGTTGTAAAATGTTTTTAAAATTAAAAAAAATAAGACTTTGTTTAAAACATATGCAGGTTTTTTTTTTGAGTCTTCTATATCTGTGTTGCTTTCAATGAGCAACTGAACATGTGGCGTTTATTTAAATGAGCAGCAAGTCAGGACATCACTTTGAATTTTCCTCCGGCACTTAAATAAATAAAATTCACAGCTGTGGTATTTGACTAATAGCGCTACAGAATATTACCTTTGAGATACTTTGAGAAAGAAATTAAAAATTGAAATCAGTATTAGGTTTTATTTTCCCAGGTATAATTCTTTGTTCTAGACTACCTAGGAGTTTAATCCAATATTTAGTCTTTACCTTAAAAATATGATAGTTCTTTGATACACTATTTAGCCAAAGATTTACTTAACCAGATTATTGTCTTTAAGGGAAAGATCATCTATGCCTTTCAGTGTTACATCATAGATTATATACAAAGAACTGCTTTAATTTTACGTTTGTCTTCTAGTTGCGAATTGAAAAACCTTGAGCTTATTTTTTGATCAGAATAATATCTCAAATAGCATTTAAAAGCAGTGAGGTATATTATGCTTTTCCTTGTGACCTCACTTCTGAATACTGTTTTCTAGGTACAGCCACTGTGTTGAAATAATCCTGTTGTATTTGCACTGTATTTCTCCAATTCCTGAATTGGTTGCATTTCTTCAAAACTCTCCTCCAAAAAGTGGTCATCAGGTTCATATTATTTAATGATAACAATATAAAGTTAATGTTTCAGTAAGTCTAACAGTTTTGATCAGTTGACAAGGTCTTTCCTATATATATTTTAGCAGCCCATGAAAAAATAATTTCCACCATTCTAATGCTAATATTCCTACATTAACAGCCCATCTCCCAACTCTGACTGTATCATTATAGCAAACTATTGCAATAGTTTTACTCCATGGCTTTCCAGATGCATGCAGTGTCTCCCTATAGTAATGTGAAATATGGCTTTAAAAATGTTTTTTGTCTCTGCTGCTGTCAAATGAAAAACTACTTTCCTTGCTTCCACCTTCAAATTCGGCAAAATCAAGAAATCGTTCACCTTCGTGTTGTTTCTCTTCCTTTCACTTCCAAGCTTCCAAAACACGAGTTTCTTTTGATACTACTTGCGTGCCTTCTTTCTTTGTGATTCTGTCTGTATGTANCACCTTCAAATTCGGCAAAATCGAGAAATCGTTCACCTTCGTGTTGTTTCTCTTCCTTTCACTTCCAAGCTTCCAAAACACGAGTTTCTTTTGATACTACTTGCGTGCCTTCTTTCTTTGTGATTCTGTCTGTATGTAAGCCTTTTTGTTTAAGGCTTTCTTTAAGACATGTTTTTGCAAGTAAATCAAGTGTACCTGTTTGTCCTCTCATTCTCCACCTTTGTTTTCTTTTTACTTGTTTGGTTTTTTTAAGTTTGAGCAGAGACCTTAGTTTCTGAAGTGATAGAGGTACTACCCAATGCAAGTATTTTAGAACAATCTGTGAGGATATTACACATTCGACAGTTACTAGAACACTGGCACATCCTTTAGGTCTTCAGGTGACCTTCATTAAACCTAATTTAGTAAATAATAAAAGTGCTCTGGTTTTAGACTTTTAAGTTTGTACTGGTATTTAAAAGGGATTTTTAATCTGCTACTGCATTATTTATTATGCACTAAAGTTTTACAAAACAAGAGGAGTTGATTGCTTACATATTGTCAATTTTATAAATACAGGCTTTAGAAATAAAAATTGTGCATGAACTGAAGTGTACTTTAAACTTCAGAGCTGTAAATTTGTCAGTCATTCTTGCTTCTGTTAGGTTCACCCGACTCACCTGTACTTAACGTGTATTTTAAAAATGTTGTGGTTTAATTCTCCAGCATGTGTAATTAACAATCAATGCTAGATGACTTCAGAGTTGTTCTGTGGTTTTTGCCTGTGTTGATTTTTCTTTTCAGAGTGTCTCGCTGTAGACTACTTTTTTGTAAGTAGTGTTCGTGGTTTCTGGATATCTGCTGGCAATTCTGTCAGTGCTTGTTTGTGGTCCTCTTCAGTTTCTCTTGTGTAACATTACTGTAATTTTTAACAGTCTCTACTTCATCATCACTTACGTTCTATCAGTAAGTTACATTGTTTTAGAAAGATCCCTGGGGTAGCTATTCTAATTAAATTATTTTTAAAATACAGTAAGTAGAACAGTTATTTTAGTTACTGTGGCGTAAGTAGTGAAGTGAAGAGTAGTCCCTTGTCCTCCATTTCCCAGTTACAGTAAGTTCATGGTAGTCATCGGTCAGACCATTAGAATTTGCATGCTTCTAGAAAAGAAAGATTAAATGCACAGTTACAGTCTCCATTATTTTCCATAATGTTTTTGCTAATTCTGTGATAAAATATAAAAGAAGGTGGTCTTTTTATAATACAGTTTGTTGTGATAGTAATGGGAAAAAATTACGCAGGTTAACTTAGTTATAAGTTCTACTGCAGAAAAACTTCTGAAAATTTCTTAAAAAAACCTCTGGGTTTTTTCTGCATAAATTTTAACTGAAGCTGTAAACTGTGTCATTTCAAGATTATGCCAAATCTAATTGTTAATGCCGATTCCTCCCTCCACCCCATCCATCCTGGAATTGGTGAAATGATGGCAAATTACCTGGTTAGTGACTACTAGGCTAGGGCAGCTTCTGAAAAGACGCTGTAAGATCTTGGGCATTTGCTCCAGTTAGACTGATTTGCTCATGTTCGTTCCTTACAGTAGAAGTCTGAGTGTGTAGACCTTTGGACCCTAATCAATACCTATTTACACTTACATGGAACAACTCTTTAACATTCGTGGAAAAGAGGAAACAGAAATAAAAAAGCTTGAAAGCAAAGCTTCCAGGACTAGATTTTTATCATGTCTTTCTCAGCCCTGAGTGAAATGGCATCCCTAACACTTGAGCTGCAGACTTCTGTAGCATTGAGATGGCTTTTTACCTTAAGTTCAGAGTTTGATCTGTATACGTTTTTTGTTTGTTTGGTGTGGGGATTTTTTTTTTAAAATGTTTTTGCAACTTCTAGGAGCAGCATTCCTGGCTATTACAACAATTTATGCAGAGAGTGGTTCAGGATTTGTATTGCCGAGTGCCTCTGCCAAAGCTGGTGTAGAAGCAATGAGCAAGTGAGTAATACAGCAAAATGTGTGTTCTGTTTTTCGCATCCTTGGGATAGGGTAATTGGTCTGTAAAAATGGAGCTAGTTGGTATAGTCCTCCTTTTCCATTGTATCATAAGAGAACCTTCCAGCCTCCAGTATCCTAGCAAGAAAATAGTATGCTGACAGCTTCTTACAGAAGGAAGTATTGACTGCTATAATTGTGATGATTTCTGCCGCAAGGACGAGATAAGGACAAGTGGAACTACTTGTTTTAGCAGTAGCAAGTTCTAAAGTTGCAGTTACAGAGTTTCCATAATCAGATTTTTTGCATTCTCATAAGCAAACCAGCACTTAAAAGACAGTTATTAGGGGAACTGTTCAAGGGCTATAGTGCCTTCCACTTTGTTTCGTCTCAGGAAAAGACGTGCTTGTATTTGGATAGAGTATACTGTTGCTTCACCTATCTAGTTTCATAGAAAGAAATGTGTTTCCTATCACTATTTTAAGTTAAGGTCTGCATTTCTAGTTAATTCAGAACAGTATCATGTCACGTGTCCATGTAACTCAGCAAACAAAAAGGTTTACAGCATTATCAGCTGTAGAACAGTCCTTCATAGCAAATATTCTTTCCGCAGAAGGAAATGAATCCTTTGGCAGCCTTTTAGTATCTAGAATTCTTTATCCAGAAAAAAAATGAGGGAATGAGTGATGGTCTTGATTTCTGTCCTGTAGAGTTGTAACTGAAGTGTGTACTTTATGAGCCAGCTAACTAATTCACTGTAATAGATGATGTCTCTGAAATGCTGCTTATGCAGACAAAATATTGCCATAAAGCAAAATTATCCTACTGGTCCCATTTCAGAATGTAACCTCTGTTCTGTGTTATTTCAAAACATGTAATGTAAGAACTACATTGAAAACGTTAGAAATGTATTCTTGTGGTACACTCTAAATTACCAGAGAAAGATGGTGACGTAGCGGCTGTTTGTCAAGGAGTTTAGGTGCCAAAATCATCCGTATGGTTTGTGAGGGAGAAAGAATTGCTCCTTAATGTTGCTTTATCTATGATGCATCTATTAAATCAATATTCTTCTGTTTGTGAATGTGAATTTTTTTTTCTTCTCTGGAATGTTTTTCTTAAGAACAAAAAAACCCCTTAAGTAGAAATGCCTGTCAGTAAAATTCTAGTATTTACACATTTGATTCAGTTTAAAATATTTCTTTTTTGCTGAATCGGATTATACAAATACTGTGTTTAAAATATTCATGCATTCTGTTAATTGATTTTTAGATCTCTTGCGGCGGAATGGGGTAGATATGGCATGAGATTCAATGTGATTCAACCAGGTCCAATAAAAACAAAGGTACTTAGCATGAAGTGAAACACAGCCTTGAGTATACTTTATAGTACAGACTTAACTTTAAGATAGTCTAATCTTTTCTGTAACTGTGAAATTCAAGTGTGATTTCTTTGGTAGTCAAGACTGTGCTGGAATACTGAACACACTACCTCTCAATAATTCTTTTGTAAAATAGAATTTCTTGAATTTCTGAAACTTGCCACTGCCCCTTCTGATATAAATGAAACCTTTTTTAGCATTTCAAAGAACTGATGTATCAAAATATTTAATCATAGAGTCATAGAATGATAGGGGTTGGAAGGGACCTCTAGAGATCATCTAGTCCAACCCCCCTGCTAAAGCAGGTTAGCCTAGAGCAGGTTGCACAGGAATGTGTCCAGGCGGGTTTTGAATATTTCCAGAGAAGGAGACTCCACAACCTCCCTGGGCAGCCTGTTCCAGGGCTCTGTCACCCTCACAGTAAAGAAGTTCCTCCTCATGTTCAGGTGGAACTTCCTGTGTTCCAGTTTGTGCCCGTTGCCCCTTGTCCTGTCGCTGGGATTGATTCTTATCGACTGTATGTATTATTATTACTGACTGTTCGTCAAGTGAAGTGAATTCTCACACTTGATGGAATAAATGTGCCTATTTCTGCCTGCCTGAACTCTAATTTTTAAACAAAACGTCTCATCAGTTCCAAAATTTCAGAATCTCTTTTAGGTATATGAGAACAGAATCTCACTAGTTTTGTTGAAAATCACAAAACTAGAAAGAGAAAAACTGAGTCAGCAGGAAGTGTGAAGCTTTGATATGAGTGAAAAGCAGGACTGGGGGGTTTCAAGGAAGTAATCCAGACCAGCTGAAACAGGAAGAAAAAAACAAGCGGTCCTGCAAGAGGAGAGAGGAGGATCCGTTTCACGTTGAATCAAAATATTACAATTACTAGCAGTAACAGCTAATAATGGTATTGCTACTACCTGTAAAATGTTTCACAGTTGGTTTTACAGCTTTTTTGAGGGTAGGGGTGCAGGGTTGCTTCTCTTTTCTTTTTTCCCTTTTTTCCTCTTGTCAGTATTAGGTACTGTGTTGGACAACTCAGTTTTACCTTTTTAACTGTAAAGAGAGATAAGAGGCAGTATCACAGGGTTATAATAACACTGAAACATTACAGGATCACACTGAAAGTCCTCCAGGCCTTGTATCTGGTGGATTTTTAGACAAGAGTAGAAGAACATTTTGTCTTTATGCCTCCAGCCTCTGGTAGTCTGTGGCCCAGGGAGTTTGATACAGTTTATATCTCTTCATATTGTAATCATCTTGATGGATTTTTTCTTCCATTAGTTTGTCCTGTTCCTTTTTGTATCCATATAAATTTTTGATATCCACTATATTGCATCGCAAGATCAGTTTGATTTATAGATTCTCATAATTTTGGGCAAGTTAACTGCTTTAAATGTCAATATTGCTACCTCCTGTTAATATTTCTGATTTAAACTAGTAGCATATATCCCACTTGAGATACTGTGTGTTCTTAATGAAGTACTACGTTTGTCATACTGGTTCCAAGTTAAAATTTCTCTGAAAGGATAAAAAGGCAAATCAGCTTTACTTAAAACAGCGTATGACAAAATTGAGGCTTTCTGCCTTAGAGGCTAAACCCATGTCTTTAAAAATGTTGTAAGTCATGATAGGAAAAGGAAAAAGTATACAAGCCCCATACCGTTAAGCTTATCAACTAGCATTTAAAAATATAGCAATGGAAGATTTAAATGACATGAGTACAGCCATGATAACATAAATTACAGTGTACTTTATTGTAACTTTAGTAACTTAACATAAACATTACTAATACATTTCTGATTTTGCCAGAGGAGGTTGTCTCCTTGTGGATGAGCCAGGAACAACAAAAAACCTCTACTGTTTCCAGTGCCTTTCTAAGCTATTCAAATACTAAAACTTCCAGTGACTTAGTTCAAGTTCTAGCCATTGGTGCAATTTAACCAAACGAGTTTTTTTTGTTTCTTGTCAGATTTACTTACTCCGTGATGTATCATTTTTCTATCACTTCCCTGCTCCTGTCCTCTCTTTGTTCCTCTTCCCTGTCCATGCAGGAATTTTGAGTCTTACTTAGTTCCTCAAATGTTTTATCAAGAGTGTTTGGGAAACAAAGATTATTAACCCATTTTGTTTTGCCTAGATAGATGGCGGGTGACTATCCCAAACATGCTAAATTTCAGCTTATCACCCTCAGTAGATGCATATCAGTGCAACAGGGATAAATTCTGTTTTCCCTACTTGTTTTTCATCCTACTGACAAAGATGATGTGGACAGTTTAATCACAAATGTTAATTTCTGTACTGTTTATGTGGAGTCAAATCTCTGTTGGATTCTAATTTCTGACGTAGTTCTTTTTTTTTTCCCCCCACAAATGTTTCTCTTAATTCTCAGGGTGCTTTTAGCCGCCTTGACCCAACAGGCGTATTTGAGAAGACAATCATTGAGAGGATTCCCTGTGGCCGTCTGGGAACTATAGAAGAAATTGCGAATCTTGCTGCCTATTTGTGCAGTGACTATGCAAGCTGGGTTAATGGAGCAGTGAGTTTTGGTTGATCTTGTTTATACAATTAGCGTGATGATGGTCTGAGTTTTGCTGATACTTTTTAAAGCCCTGGTTTCAGAAGTGAAACAAAAATGTTACTTTGAAATTCTTTACAAGCATTATAACCCTTTTAATTGTAATGCATGGTAGTTAGTACCTTTAAAAAGAACTTCTACAAATGATTGAATTACATTATTTTGAACATGGATTTTCCTCATCCAAATCAATAAAAACTGCTTTCACAGTTCATAACAAGGGAATGCTACAGAAAACCCGCTATTACTAAATACACTGCTTATGTTTTTTCTAGGTTATTAGAATGGATGGTGGAGAATATGTTTCTATGGCAGGAGAATTCAATAATTTGAAACAGGTATTAAATTCCTTGCTTGCTAGTTTACATTCAAACAAATGCTTACATGTGTAATTATTACATGGAATTCCAATAAAATGTTCTTTTCTTTTATTAGGTTACCAAAGAGCAGTGGGAAATGATGGAAGCAATGATTAGAAAAACAAAAGGCTCTTAAAGTACATAATTGTATGGTGGAGATTTTTTGGAAAAGAACCACTACTTTTTCATGAATATTTAGACATAACCAATTGAGAAATAGCCTTCAAAATCTTTTTTAATGCTGATTTCAAGAAAATATTTTGAAATTGTCATATTTTCAGTGTAACATGTATATTTTTCCCATCTACAATGTAATCTGTTGCCAATGTGAATAACAGTTGGCCACTGAAATTTTATTGTCATTTTATGTCTTTTATAGCCATGCCATAATCTACAATTAGCTGATTTTTTTAAAAAATATTTGAGATTTTTTTGTATCTCAGATATGTCTCAATATTGTAATTGCAATAGCATTTCAGGACTGTCATGACTGAGCGTAGCTGTTAATCTGAGGAAAAACTAAGAAATCAAGTCATAATCTTCACACTTCAGTAGGAAGTCCTAAACTTGCAAATAAGAAAGTTTAAAGTTATCAGCAAGACCACATACACTGAGATAGGATGTAACTCCTGTAGTTGCTTAGAAATCTTGAAATATGTAACCATCTTGGTCTCATCTTTTGCTGACATTTTCAGTCTGTTAATTATCTTATGCTGAACTTTAAAAATGTCATTTAAGGACTAACAGTGCCTTTCTAAGGAGCTTGCTCTTTGTCATGATTAAGTTAATACTCTTGAAAATGAGAAAGTAAAAATCATTTGCTATTAATGTGTGTGTGAATAGGGGAGTCTCTCCATAAAAATGCTTTACTTAAGACTAGTAAAGGAGATGACTAAATCGGGACTGAAACCTCCTTGGTTGAGATTTACAGAAATGCCTAGGTTTCATTTACATTCACAGACTGGTACTAAAGAAGCTTTAAGGTAGCATTACCTTTGAATCTAGTCAGTTTATCCATCCCAAACAAGCAGATTATTAAAAACCCCAAACAAATCCAAACAAACGATGTTTATTCCTGTCCCTCTTTTAGTATTATTACATTTTTCTGGGTTAGGGGGTTGCCAGTTGCTTCTCCCCCTCTGCTTCAAACAATGGATGGAATTCAAAGAAATGAACAGGCTCTGGCCTTTACAGCCTGAAATCCATGACTTTTTTTTTGTTTTTAATTGTTTGACCAGAGCTCCACGCATACAAGTGTGGACATAGCTATGTGTGCTTTGAAATTGGTAACTGATTTAAGAGTCAGGAGTATAGAAGCAATTCAAGGATGTCTTACTTCAAGTGCTGACAGCAGTTTTGTCACTTTAGCCACACTTCAGGCTATACTTAGGTATGCCAGCGTCAGACTTCAAAATGATTTGATTGCCTTAATAGAAAGCTGAAGCAAGCTAATTTGTTTTCTGCTGAAAGGGTGGACTATATTGGTACAGGCTTCCATGTGCCCGCATCAGGAGTGATGCTCCTGTGAGGGATGGAATAGCATCTGTGCCACTGATAATAAAACAGAGCAAATGTGTTTATCATAGCAGCCTTCAAGGTGTCTCTTGAACATAATATAAAGCTTTTTTTAATAGCATCTTGGGTTTTGTTAGGTCTACTGTCAAGATCAAATTCCAACATGATATCCATGTCTTTTCCCCATAAAGTGATTTAATGGAGAAGTTAGGACCATATATGCTGTTCTTTGCTCATCATCTTATGCATGTACTTAAATTTTCTCTTCGTATGGGACACAGTTGCATATAAGGCTTTGACACTTGGAAAAGAAAATGTTTCAGAAAATAATTCAAAGGTATGTTTGTGAACTGTGGTATGATAAATATTTCTCTGTGGTAATTAGTAGGATATGCTCTGGAGGTGGGCTGTCAATAAAAATAAGTTCCCACTGGTCTCTTGCATCCATGGGTGTGTACGACTTTTCCTGTAGGAAATTTTGTTGTGGTTGAAGTACTGGACTGAGATTGAAGGTAACCACATTCAGTCTCCAACATTGTCAGAGACTTTGTGTGACCTTAAGTTATTTCTGTTGCATGTGAACAGCAGAACTGTGCAGCATTCCTGCAGGAACTGGGCATCTGAAGCAGGGAGAGAGGTATTTTCCTTTTAGCTCACAAAACATAGGTCCTGGGTGGTGCACAGGTGGAAAAGATCAAGAAAAGAGACATTTCCAGTCTGCACATTAAATTAGGATCAAGTCTATTCTTGGCTCTGAGGGCTAGGAGACACTGCTGGCTGCCACATATTTATCCATCTCTCTTCCCTGCATATAAAATAATAGTAACAATACTTTTTTTAAAAAAAATCTTGCATACTTTTAAAATAATCCTACATACTATTTAATGTATTTTTTAGACATTTAAAGCAGAGGCATGTTTTTGGTGGAGCTAAGGTGAGATGGAAAAGGAGGGCAGAGGAGAAAACGGGTAAGCCTAGCCAAGCTACAGGGTTTTTTTTCTAAGTATTTCAGCAATAGGTCCTGCAGTGCTTAGGTGTTATGCCTACTGACACAGTAAATGCCAGAAATCCGTTCTGTGGCTTTAAACACACAGACCCGCTATTCTTTGGCTGAACCACCAGTATAATACTGCTTTGGCTGTGAATGTCCTTTGTTTAGAAAGTAAACTTTTCGGAGCTCCATTAAGAAATGTTTCTCTTCCACAGCAAAAGGCAGCAGGTTTCAGTGCAAAAGTACTTAAAAGAATTTCAAGGGCTTTTGCAGTTTAAAACGAATACTACTTCTTGACCTAAAATTAAAAAATGAAAAGATCTTTGTCTTTTCTTCATGGCTTTGCTCATCAGAGAGATTCAGGCCAACTTTGCTTTTTAAGTGAAACTCACTTTAATGCATAGTGAACCTGTCAGGGACTGAAGCTCTTTTCTGAGTTACTGGACAATGCCCTTTAAGGCTGGTGGTTTTTGCTTTATTTGATAAGGCCAGAATATTGAAGGGAAGCTTCTTAAAGCCTGTCTCGTAAATAGATAGTGGGTATTTATTTAACAACAGAACATTAATCACGTGCAGAAGCAGGTATTGCTTCCAAATTACCATCTTTACCTGTTTACTGTCCATAGCTAAATGAATTAATTGTAAAGTGACAACAAAACATTTTTAAATTTTAAATTTTAATGAGCATCTTTAATAAAGAATAGAGTCTATTTTATCTTACGTATACTGGTGACATCCATTTCAAACTATGCAAGTTAGTTGCTTTTAGATTCTGAACATCTGTCTTGACAAGCTGGTATACAATGTGTCGTTATAGAAATGTAGGCATATAACGTTTTAAAGAGTTACATGTTACCGGATAGTTTATAAAATACTTCCTAATATATAGACTTAGTTAAATGAAAGAACTTAACTCTGATCTAGCCATCCACTTCTTCAGGAGAATGGAATAGTCTGGCTTGGATTCATTTCCTTCGTTAAAATAGTTGTTAGACTCATTAGGGGCAGGAGAGGAACATCACTATGAAGAGATGAATCTGGAACATCTGAAGTTTTACGTTTTACCTAAATACAATTTTATTGTTTGTTACTGAAGTAGCAACACATGGCATCTGAACTCAGGAAAGGGACAAGAGAAAGTAGCGTTACGGTGACTACCTAACCCAGGCGGTGTCTGGCTTGGCTTGGAAATTCCAAAAGAACCTGTTTCTAAATGCCCACGGGGATGAGACTGTCCTGAAAGACCCATAAAATGTCCCTACATCCCAAGAGGTGCCTGATCCATAAGCATGCTCCACATCTATCACAGACTGACTTAAAGCATAGGCGTCACAGCTACTTTATTCCAAGCACAGCAAAAACGGTACAAGATAGTATCTGCGTTAAGCACGCTATCTTCTGCTGACGTATTTGCCCCGAGATCATGACATTCCTGACCCTGCTTCAGATTGCCAGTGTAGAGAGGTGTATGAAAAAGGTACTGCTTTGCGGCGTCGTAATTCTATGGAGATGAAGTTGGAGGGACAAGAAAGTGGAGGAGTGAGTCAGAAAAGATGATGATATATGCTGGAGATCACGAAAGGAGGCAGCAGGGTTGCACAGGCAGTTTAATTTTCATGGATCACAAGGAAAACTTCCTTGGAATCCAGATACCTGTGATTCTGTGATACCTTCTTTAAAATGACTTTTGCGTGACCCATCAGTCAAAGGTGTTACCAGTTCTGTGAACTCAACTTAGAGACGCTCACAGAGGAGGATTCGTTGTCTCTTTTCAACTGAAAAGTACATCTTGTCTGCTTGTTTAAATGTTGAAGTTGCCCTTTTTATTTCAGTTGATGATTTACTGTCTTTGGACCTATTACAATGTCTTAGGTTCTGTGCCGTGGAAGTGGTATTGTGTTATGGTAGGGGCATACAAACAAGTTAGGAAGATCATTTGAGGCTGCAAATGAAAGAGATTAGTTGTATTACCTCTTTGCTAAGATACCAGAACTGTTGTCAATGTTTGGTTCTCCTGTTTCTGGGAATTCCTTCCTCTAAAATGTTTCGTTTACTGTTGAGAATATTGCTGTTATTTACCAGCTTGAGCATCTGCTTTACAAGCAGATGACACTATATGAGGGAACTGTGGGTTCCTACCTCTGCATACTGTCTTTCAAGTTGATTGGCACACGTACTGTTCATTTATTTTTGCTTTTTGTCACGTGCTGATAACATCTAAGTAAAGACACTGAACTGTGAGGAAATTTGTACCTTTGTCTAGCTCCATGGAGCATCTCGTGTTGTAACTGCTAAACGCGCAACCCCCGCTTTAACCGAGGTAAAACCCCCAATCTTTTATATGGTAATTTAATATGCAGTAAAATAAAATGATGTATGGTCTTTTGTTGCACTGGCCTGGTTTTAATTGGTGCAGAACAATCTCAGTTGATTTCAGAGGGTTTTAGAGGTGCTCAGGACTTCAGAAAATCAGGCCACATATATTTGGGTGCCTAAATATGGATTCCAAGCCTCCTCATGGACACCTACAAGTAGGTGTGGGTTTCAGTATGCCTCCACAGCCAGTGAGTATAACCATGGTTATGATGAGGGCTTAGTATAAATGTACGAGATGCCAAATGGAAATTAATCAGAAAAAGCAAACGTCACCTAATGAAACAAAGACTTAATCCTAGTTTAAGTGGAGTTTAGCAGCAGCAGGTGTGTATTTCGTGAGATGAGGTTCATTTTACGTAAAAGCGCTGGTGGCTGTCGGCATCCTGATCTGTATTTGACGTTTGCACGTGGAATATGCTGTTTAGAAATTTCCTAAGCTTGCGTGGGTGATCTTTTCAAAGATGCGTAACTAAGTTGTAAACAGTGGGGATTAGACCGGTGCTGTGATGCCGTGCGTGAACTGTTCAGGATAGAGCAGTGCAGCAGTGAATGACAGCCAAATCACTCACTTCAAGGCCCATGTTCAATCCTGATTAAATCGTCGGTGAAAATTAGCATGGTATTCTCCATAACAGGCAGCAGTTTGTGTCACGGCTGCCAGCTGGGTGGTGTTAGTGCCCTCGGATCAGGAGAGTCCCCTGGGGTGTACTGATGGACCGTGTGGTGGGCACAGCTGGAGGCAGGCACTCGCTCTGCCTGACCCGGTACTGTTAAGGCTTACGTCTGCCAGCAAGCGCTGCGTTCATAATGCCAAAGGTTTTAGAAGGACTTACTAGTTACCATTCTTTTTCTTCTTTCAGTATTAGTACTGGTTTGTGCTTTAAAATTAGGAGAAAGTCACCTTTGATTTGAATACCAAAGACTGTGTTAAGTTTTAATCTGTACGCATTTAAATTAGAATGGGCTAACATTTTTTACAGCATACTTGTTTGTAATTTGTAGGATGGTGGTTTTGAGTATTTATTACCTTGGGTGCTTATTTGAATATCTCTTTTAATAAAATATGTATTTCTAGGCAGTAAAATAGTTCATAGCTTCAGTGAAGTGGATCGCAGGTAGCTACGTGTCAGTCAGTTTCTCTGTTTAGCAGGAATGTGGCATACCTGCGCTACCTCCTGGAATTAATTTTTGTGCTTCGATTTTACTCAGTCATTTTTTTGGTCAGCGGATGCCTACCAGCACAAAGAAGCTTGCAGTCTTCCCTGTCATCACCTCTCTTAGCCATTCCAGCCTCATTCCGCCCCGACCCTGGCATTTTTAAGAGCTCTGCCCAGGAGTGTTTTAGAGATTTTAANTAATTTTTGTGCTTCGATTTTACTCAGTCATTTTTTTGGTCAGCGGATGCCTACCAGCACAAAGAAGCTTGCAGTCTTCCCTGTCATCACCTCTCTTAGCCATTCCAGCCTCATTCCGCCCCGACCCTGG
>VZSC01016394.1:15058-25098 GCA_013398225.1 Steatornis caripensis
AGAGTTTTTCAGAATATGTTGACAAAGATCTCTGTGCATTGAAAAGTAAATACTTCTGGAATAGAACGGCTTTCTTATGCTATTTTGATGCTTAGACAGTTTAGGTGAGGGAAAGGCAAATGAGCCTAAATTACACCTTTGTGATTGGAACTTGGCCCTGAAATTGGAACTAATGTCTTCGTTATGTAAAAGAAAGTCAAAAAAGAAATGCCGTAGCAAATATCGAATAGAAATGGTTAGGTCTTCTCTATCATGGCTCAGCTGTCTGAGACACCTGTGCGAGTGACCAGAACAGAATTAGAAGGGGATGTAGTGTAAAGCATCAATTATGGAGTGATAGAAGTTGAGAAATAAGTAAACAGCCTGAACCTGGGGTAGCAGGATGAGTTTAAAATCAAGCTGGAGTTGAAACTGAGCATGCAGCTCTACTGGTGAGTGCAGGTTTCTCATTTTCTTTTCCCAGTGAGTATTGGAAAGAAATACCTGTAGAACTCTCAAAGGACATTAAGGTCTGAGTGGAGCCATATGTGGATGAGTAACACAGACTGGGAGCTCTGTAGACCTTGTAGCAGACAGCTTCTTTCCTACCCGAAATAGGAGCACCGATATCTAACATATTTTTTTCTTTTCTGAAGAAGTGTTGCAGTGAACAAAAGCCGTTTGAAGAGACTGGGGATCACGCATGTCTTGAATGCAGCTCATGGTACAGGTGTATACACAGGACCAGATTTCTACAATGGTCTGAATATCCAGTACCTGGGCATTGAAGTGGATGATTTTCCAGATATGGATATCTCCAAACACTTCCGCCCAGCTGCGGAGTTTCTTGATGAAGCACTGCTGACTTACAGGGGTAAGAGGAGAAGATTACAGTGGTTCCAGAATGCTTGGGAATGAATGGGTGGAAGCATTACTCTGATAAACAGACGATGCCACATTTGTAATTGGGTAGAAGGCAACTACTTTGTTTTTTGCATCCAGTTACCATGATCGCTTCTTGCCCATTTCTGCCATGCCCCTTACAAAAGAGGAGGGGCAAACTACGGAGAGCAGGCAGCCCAGCAGCCTCTGCTGCAAGCCGCATGTCTTCAGACTCAAACTGGCTGCAAGCCACCTCCGTCAGCTGCTTTCAAAGTACCCTACTACTGCGATGAGGTGAAGCCCTGCTCCAATAAATATATATTTATTTTGTTATTATATAATACTATATATATATATTCCTGTATACTGCGAGTTTCAGTTTTGACAGGATGCTTACTACAAAAGAACAGGCCAATTTACTAGAACAATCCAAAGAGCTGGGTTGAACCCCTGGATGTCTACACCCAGGCTGCTGTATAATTTGCTGGACTCCAACTCCATTGTTCTGTGGACCTCCAGTGTATGCTGGTCATTTTGTTCCAGCTTCAGTGGACAGTTAGAAATATCTTTATGGAATTCAATATGAAAATGAACACCATAATCAGTGATACCATGTTCATATGTGTATTCAATGCATTTAATTTTTGTAGAGAGACAACAGGTTACCTTCTAGTAGAAGCGACAGTAAGAAAAATGAGAAGTTTTGTTAGTATACCAGGAAAGTCGAGCCAATTTTAATAGCTCACCAACAACACGAGGAGGGACACTCTACACAGCTACGGTCTTCTTCATGACTCCCATTGCTACCCTTGGCGCAGTACAGGTGCTTACTGCTGCACCTGCACTTACTATCGATCCTTCAACTCACTAACCCAGCAAAAACGACAGCCCAGCAGGGAATAGATGGTTTTCCATTGGGTTAGTGAGCTGAACTGGCTCATTAAAGGGCCGGGTAAGTACCAGAGCCGACAAGCAAAAGGATGCAGGGAGAGGGAGAAGCCGTGAAAGAAAGCAGAGGAATGAGATCTCCCCCTTTTGGTGAGCTGTTAGACAGGCTTTACGGGCTGTTAAAACACTTGGAAGGCAACTGATACTTTTGATACTAAGAAAGGTGTAAAAGACTTTTTGGGATTGTAGGAATAGGTACATTACGTAAATACTTAGGGTAACATATCAACAATCCGAAAGGTGATGTTTTAACTGGCTTCATTAAGTTTCAGTGGAAACAGTTATATTAAACTGGAGTTTATCACACATTTAGAAACACTAATTTCAGTTATTCACAGGCTAGCAAAGCTCATTTAAGCTCTCTTCATATTTACAAGCTTTTCTTTAACTGTAATTTGCTGTAAAAGTAACCTTAAAACAATTTTTCTGTGCCAAAGCTTAGTTTTCTGCAAGTGGTGGTTTCTGTGTGAATGCCACGAAATAAAGCAGATCCTCAGCTTTGATTCTAGCTCTTGCAGTCAGTATTTACAGAACTGTGGGTCCCAGTGGTTTGGAGCAGCTGTATCAGTTTGTCAGCGTGAAAATCAGCTCTCCTGTGCTAGTTACTTGGTTCTCCTGTTCTGAGACAGATACACCATGACTCTGGCCTCCAGCTAGTCTACATGTAACTGTTTGAGTGTACCTTGCAAAGCAGCAGATCTGAATTCTGGAAAAAATGTAATTAAATTAATATAAAATTGTATTTAAGTCCTGTAATGTGCCTTAGAAAAAATTATTTGCTTATCCTCCCAATACCTTCCTGGAGGCTAATGCTAATATCTCCCTTTTTACATATGGGGAAACTGAAGCATGGAAAGCTTAAATGTCTTACCCTAAGTCAGCAGCAAGTCAAGAATACTGTATCATCATCACTATTTCTAATATTATAAACTTTTTGATTATTTGAGGAAGTGAAGTATGTAGGTGAAAATACAAATATTATTTAGATTGTTTTAAAATGTGCCTGTCCACACCTTTTGAAACTAATGTGGTTTTTATTCATATGTATCTAGTTTTGTATTAAGACAAAGCTAACAATATTAAATTTCAGTCACTGAAGCAAATAATCTGTCGAATTTTTAACACTATTCAGAGAATTCTTTTGTGCTACATATCAGGGCAACATCTCTATGTTATTGGAAATAACTAATTACTTTTATATTCAATATCTGTAGGAAAAATCCTTGTCAGCAGTGAAATGGGAATCAGTCGCTCAGCTGTGCTGGTGGCTGCTTACCTGATGATCTACCACCATATGACCATTCTGGAGGCTCTGATGACTCTGAGAAAGAAGCGTGCCATTTACCCCAATGACGGCTTTCTGAAACAGCTAAGGGAGCTCAATGAGCAATTGTTGGAGGAACGAGAGTTGGAGCATACTGGAGATGAACAAGTAACTCCTAGTCAAAGTCCTGTTGTCCATGCAAGGACTTCTTCCCGGCTGTCTGGAGTTGGGGACTCAGAAAGCATCATGGGAGCCAAAGCCCACTCCATCACAGTAGAAGAAGAGGACACCAGCAGCCTGCTAGGTAGTTTTATGAGCTATTCATCAGCGGGAAAAACAAGCTGGGTTTCCAAACACTCCACCCTCATCAGTGAGGAGGAAGAGGAACAGTTGTATGAAGAATGGAGGAAGAAACAAGGCCTGTCTGCAAAGGAACCAAGAGTGAACCACGGCAGAACGTCTCCAAAGCTTCTGGATCAGGAAGGGGAACAATCTGAGGAGAATGTGGAACAGAGGATCCATGATTGGCAGTGCAGAAATGAGAAACACCAAATGGAGGGTCCACCCAGGGAGGAGGATGGAGATTCTAGCATGGGAGGAAGACCTTACCCATCAGGTGAATTCAGTGATGTTGAGAGTGTGAGCAGTTTTGAGATCCGAACCCTAAAACAACAGCTGGAAGCCAGTAGCTTTAGCAGAATGAGGAGGAGCCGCACTGGCTCTATGTCTTCAGAGAGCACCTGGGACATGTGGAACCAGAGGCTTTTGGAGATTGAGAAGGAAGCTGCTCAGAGGTATCGTTCTAAGAATAAAATTGGTGGGGAGAGACAATCCCCAGAAACAGAAAGAAAGGAGAGGGATGTAGATGAGGAGAGCGTGTTTTCAGACAGTAGCTCCTTTTACAATTTCTGCCAAAAGAACAAAGAGAAGTTGACTCCTCTAGAAAGGTGGAAGGTCAAGAGGATCCAGTTTGGCTTTCACAAGAAGGATTTAGAATCATCATCATCTTCTGCACCATCTCCAGCAGAATATGGCAGCCAGGCAGGTGGGGAGGGAACGGAAGGGAAGAGTTTGTCAGATCTTAACCTGACTGCTTACCAGGCTTGGAAAATGAAGCGGCAGAAGAAGGTGGGCAGTGAAAGCAAGGAGGAATTTGTGGAGTTTGCCAAAAGTGAGGATTCTGCTTCAGCCAAAAAGAAGCAGAGGCGTGTAGAGCTCCTTGAACGTTCAAAGAAAATTTTAGAAGAAAGCCAGTCCATGTGCAGCTGGGAGACAGACAGTACGATGAGTGGGAGTATCCCACTGTCAGCTTTCTGGCCCTCAGCGCCTTCTGCAAGTGGTGCTGAGGATGCAGCTTCTGCAATGAGCATGCAGACAAATCATTCATCTTTATCACAGAACAGGAGCAGCACAGGGGCAACGCAGCCTCAGATGCCAAGTATTCCCCTCTGCAATCTCCCGGTTGGCCCAGGCGACACAATATCCATGGCAAGCATTCAGAACTGGATCGCTAATGTGGTCAGTGAAACCATTGCTCAAAAACAAAATGAGATCATGATGCTGTCCCGTCCATCGTCTGCTATGGCCTCCAGCGTAATGTCAGGAGACCTTGGCAGGCATGTAGATGATGATAAGGTTTCTCTTCTCAGTGCTCAGAGTGGCTCATCTCTTGCTACCTCTCAGCTTCGCCAGCAGGACATGCACAGGGCTGAGTCTCAGTCTGTCCTGTCTTGCAATACCTCAGTGAGCGCGAGGACAGAAGGGACTGGTTCAAACATGAAGACAACACAGACAAGCAAGCCACTGTACAGCCTCTTTGCTGATGACGTTGACCTAAAGAAACTCAGAAGGAAGGAGAAGGAGATGCAAATGGAGATGAGAGAGAAAATGTCCAATTATCAAGTTGAAAAGGTGATCAGAGACAATAAACGCAGCACTTTATTTAAAAAAAAGATTACCAAAGGAGAGGAAAATGAAATCGGAGATGACAGGGAGAGCACAACAAACAGCCACAGGCGCCCCTTGCAAGCAGATGTTGACAGAACCGATACAGTCTTTGATCTGTCCAGTCAACCTGCAAACACAGGTGCACCGAAGACGGAGGTAGAGACTGATATTACCAAGTGGCTCAGTGGCCTGAAAGCAGAAAGAGAACCACCATCATATTATGATCAAAGTGAGAAGTCTAGAGAGAAATATAGCAGATCATCCAAAGTTAGAGAGATGGATTCTGAAACATCCAGTTACAGATTCTCCAGATCCCAAAGAGAAGAGCTAGACAGCTGTTCTTCCTATGAGTCAAAAGGAGATTCACTGAGAACCATGTCAAGATTTTCCTCCGCCTCTGCAAAAGAGGACAAAAAGATGTATAAGTTCACAAGATCAAGGGTCAGTGAGACAACAAGTGCCAGAGAAGAGAGCCCAGAGCGGCATGTTTTCAGCCGAACACCTGAACCATCCTTTGACTCTGAATCCCCTGAACCACCTACACAAAGTCGAGTTAGATCTCATCATGTGGAGGCATGTGAAGAGGAGGCCAGGTCAGACATGTCGGAATTTGGAGCTAAGAGAAAGTTCACCCAGAGCTTTTCAAAGTCTGAAGAGGATGGAAAGAAGGAGGCAAAAGTAGAACAGAGTGAAGAAAGATTTGCATCTAGACAGTTCTCTCAGTACAGGCGAAGCACGCGTAAAGAAGAGGAGGAAGAGATGGATGATGATGCCATTATCGCTGCTTGGAGAAGCCGACTAGAAGAAACTACGGCAAAGCTCCAACGGAGAAGGGAAGAGTGACCAAGATCATATTATAGGAATACAAACAAAGCGACAGAGTCCCTGAATCACTCATCATTATATTTCTGATAATCCTTTGTGGTTTGTAGGGCATTTCCTGCAGATAGTTCTCTTCTTAATCAAAAGCGATAAAGGGAAGAGGTCAAGTTTTGGAAGTGTTTGTGGTTTGTCAGAAAGAAGATGCTAGTATTAAATGATCAATGTAGGTAGGAACACAATGTTAGAAGCCATTAGGAGCCAGACAATGTTTCAGCAGCAAAAGCAAGTAATGGTGGCATCTCAATTCAAAAGACCAATTTTGGTTATTTCAATTTCCTAGTCTTGTTAAAAGACTGGACATGTTTTTTCTATGATCTTTTTGATCATAAATGGAAGAAGCCAATAGCCTTTCCTAGGAACTTGAAGAATGTTCCTCTCTTAATCAGTTTTACTTTATTCACTGAGAAGATATTGCCAGGTAGGCTCCATTTTCTGCACCAATCTTATGAATGTCTACAGAAATAAGACAGTTCAGGGGAATACAGGTACTGTTTCACTTCACTAAGTAGCTGAAGCAAAGTCAAATACTAGAAAAAGAAGATGCCTCCTTCTTTTTAGAAGTCCAGTGCGGTAATGAGCGTATCCTGTGGTACCATTGTTTTCTATTAGATGGACTCATCTCTGCTCCAGTACGGTTGGTTCCAGCCATCTAAACATTATGTTCTGAGATAGTAAAGAGATGGAGTTATGGTTAGGATTAGTGTTAGGTTAGGCTGGGTTTCTGAAGTACTGGCTTCAGTTTGGTTTATGTGTGCAGCTCAGCTAAGTCTGTGCTTTCGTGTCTATAGTCAGATTGTCACGTATTAATTTTCAACATGATTGCCTTAAAAGAAAAGTGATCCACAAACTGACCTCATAATAAAATGATGTATAACTAAAGCATTGGTATGAGACACCATGCGCCTAAGGACAAATTGTGTGTCTGTTGAATGTGATACTTGGAAGATTGTTTTTAGGAGATGGTAGGTTTAGTTGGCCTGTTACAGTTAATGTGGTTTTTGTATCATGAGCTACAGAGCCTACTTTTCAGAGTGGGTGGAAGGAGCACAGTCTCCATGTTACTGAGTCCACCAAGTTAAGAGCCTCGGGTCTTTCCATGCCCTGCAGAGCCTCGAGAGCTTGTGTGACACAACCAGCCAGGCCTGCCACAGCATCACTTGTGTGGCTCGTACGACACTGTCTTTGATGCATCAAATCACCCGGCTCTTTGTCACTAGTCAACATCCTCCACCTCTCTCTTACAAACACCTAGGCCAGTTTCTCCTGATTTCTACTCTGAAATTCTCTCTTCCTTCTTCTGTACAGGCTGTATTTTGAAACAACAAAGCCCTCTGGCAGAGCTGAGTATAAAACAACAATGGAGGGATGATGCAGTATTGCTTTCTCACAGGAAGTTTTGTCTTTCTTTTTCTTGTCATCTCTCTTCCCTCCCAGTGTGATGCTTAGAGCTCACTATTACTATTATGCTAGTACCTCTCCCTATTTTAATTGTGTAATATAGACAGTAAGCTGCACAGGGCAAGCACCTGGTCTTTGTCCTTGTCTGTATGACGCCACGCACATCAGCAATGCTATCTAAATAATGGTTACTGATAACAAAATGCAGCTGCCAATTTTCCTAAACTTAGAATCATTTCTCTCAGCTATAACTCACTGATTAGACATTATCCCTGCTTCTCTGAAGATAAAGATGACTATTTCTGACAGCCAGGACCAGGGTAAATGATAGTTACTTATTGTAAGGTGAATGGAGTCTCAAAATCAGGTGATTGAACAATAACAGGGGTAGAAAAATAAGAGAAATGAAATAACATATTTTACTTGGGGGCGTGGGGGTTGAGTAAACTCAGATTATGTTTTTGAAGTACATAAGGAACACGGTCTTGTTAATGTTTCGGGCATCCAGAGATGCTGTAAGGCTTATAGCGCACTTCTGCTACAATATAATATACAATACAACGCATCCCTTATTTCAGCATACTTCTGTGAGTTGTGTTTTTTTAAAGTAGTGGAATACCAGGCTTTGATCCACATTCTGAGATTTTATACTGAATTTCTGCAGTGTGTGTTAGGGTAGGCATTTTCCTCTTTTCTTCATCCCTGGCAAAGTTTCTCTGTGGAAAACAACCCTGCCTATGCATATTTGGAGCTCGCTTTAATTTCAGTCTAGAAAAGGTCTTGAGTTTCGATGGATCAAAGTGGAAGTGTGCAATACCTTCTGGCACTGAATTTACTTTTTTATCAAAGGCTGGTTCCCTCTGAATATTCCCTCTCCCGCTTCCTATATGTCTGGCTGCCGCTGCTGTTCTCAACAGCAATGTCTGTCCTCGGCAGTACTGTAGGGGGCATCTCACACTGTAAAAGATGAGCGTTACATGATGCAGTAATTGGTTTCATTTTGCACTGTACAGCACAGCCTTTGTTTGGGTAGCATTTTGATTTAAACAGTAATCTAGGTCTGCCGCACACATAAATTATTCAAGACGGAGGGGCAGAATATGGTTCTGTAACAAGCCTGAGCCAAACCATCCTGATAGCGAGTTTTGACCCTTCTGGGAAAGGGTTAAGTGGGTTCTGCTGACTCACTGAGGTAGGTGGCTTATTAGTTCACTTGTGTAAAAGGGAGATAAAAATGGTTTGCTGGGGAGAGGCCATCTAAGATGCTGGCTGAGCAGTCATGAGGGAGAAGCCTTAGAAATAGCTGAACTTTATTTTCTTATTGCTTATATCCTTGTTAATAAAGCCAAACCCCCAAAGCAATAAGGGGGTGGGGATCATTTTGGACTCCATTCAGCGTACGGCCTGTGCTTGAAAGCGAGATGGGAAAGGCTCCAGCTCACAGGTATAAATTACATGAAACAGTGACATAAAGACCTTGCATGGTGAAAATATTAAAGCATTCAGTCATAAGACCAATAACCAGGAGAGACAGAAATGGAGAGGTTGAAGGCAGGCTGGAAAGTCAGGTTTAAGATGAGAATTTAGAAGGAGATAGGGAATCGGTGAAAGGGGAGAGGTCTGCACAGATTGTTTCAGGTGACCAGAGCTGCAGAGTGAATGGCTTTTCAGCAATGACACTGGTCTGACACTAGATTAAAAGAGTAGGTAAGTATCCATATTTATCTAGGAAGGATTTTTCAGTAAAGATGTGCTGGGAACGATATTTTTGCTCGGCCTCAGTTTGCTGCCGTAGACAGGAGGGGGGGGTTGGCATTGTACAATGGAAGGTGAAAGTGCAAGGAGCATCCATACACTCAGTTAAGAATATAAACACAGGAACATCAGAAAGGCTATATGGGGTCAGACCAAAGGTCCTCCTGGCGCAATATCCTGTCTCTGACAGAGAACAACAGTGAATACCTAGGGAAGAATATAAGAGCAGTGATAGAAGTGATATTTCCCTAGCACGATCTTCCAGCTTCTAATCATTTGCAACTCAAGGACTTCCTGAGCCAGATGTGATATTTTTGTATTTAGTAGCCCTGGATAGATTTTCCTTCTATGAAGGTGCCTAGTCATTTTTGAGTTATACCCATTCTAGCCTTGTACCCACTAGCCTCCATGATCTCTTGTGGCAGGAAGTCGCACAACTTACTCTACACGGAATGCTAAGCCATCTCCTTGTCATCTGCTCTGAACACACCGCCCACTAGCCTCCTTTGATGCCAAGATAATCTCTAGTTAGCATCTACATGCCCCACAAGATTTTACGCACCTCTATCATTATGCCCCATCCTTAGCTCTCTGTTTTTCAGCCTGAGCTACTTATTCCTCATATGGGAGCTATTTCTAATTATGCCATGTCACTGATTATCCTGGCTGTTCTTCTCTGAGCCCTTTCCACTTCTGCTTCGTCATGTTTGAGATGAGGGACCAAATCCTCACACAGTATGATGATCTAATGATCTAATCCTCTAATGATCTAATGATTCTAATGATTCTAATCCTCACACAGTCCTGGTGGACAACAGGTTCACCATGAGCCAGCAGTGTGCCCTTGCGGCCAGGAAGGCCAATGGCATCCTGGGGTGCATTAAGAAGAGTGTGGCCAGCAGGTCGAGGGAGGTGATCCTCCCCCTCTACTCTGCCCTGGTGAGGCCGCATCTGGAGTACTGTGTGCAGTTCTGGGCTCCCCAGT
>VZSC01016394.1:25220-37183 GCA_013398225.1 Steatornis caripensis
GAGTCAGACTCTTCTCAGTGGTGCCCAGCGACAGGACAAGGGGCAATGGGCACAAACTGGAACACAGGAAGTTCCACCTGAACATGAGGAGGAACTTCTTTACTGTGAGGGTAACAGAGCCCTGGAACAGGCTGCCCAGAGAGGTTGTGGAGTCTCCTTCTCTGGAGATATTCAAAACCCGCCTGGATGCATTCCTGTGCAACCTGCTCTAGGCACACCTGCTTTAGCAGGGGGGTTGGACTAGATGATCTCTAGAGGTCCCTTCCAACCCCTACCATTCTATGATTCTATGATTCTATGATTCTATGATTCAAGCTACAGGTGCAGGCAGGATTTATCATGTGGCATAACGTGCTCTCTTCCTTCCCTATTAACTCTTAACATTTTACGTCCTTTTTTGGCTGTTTCTGAGCACCAAGGTGCCATTTTCATGTAACTATTTATTATATCCACAAAATCCTGTTGCTGGATGGCAGTGGTCAGCTCTGATATAGTAATTTTATATGTTAAGTTTTCTTATGTGTAATGCTTTACATTTATTAGCCTTGAATTTCACCTGCCATCTTAGTGCTCGGTCTCTCAGTCTCATTAAGTCCTTCTGCATTTTTTCACAGCCAGCCTCTCATTTCTACTACTCTATTATTTCCTTAATGTCCTTCGAACTATGTAGAAACTCGGGGTATGTGGGAAGCAAAGACGTTAGGGAGGGATTCATGAGACAGAAACCTGTTTGTTGTCAGTCTGAGTGAAGTAAGAAGTAAGAAAATGGTGAAAGCTGGAGAGCTAGGAGATAAGAAGTGTTCAAAAAGAGATCTGAAGGCAACAGGCAGATTAAGAAGGGGACCTACACTGGACGGAGACAGTAAGACATTTACTTAAGCTGAAAAGGTTAATGCTAAATATTAATTTTTTTAGATGTATAAAGATCTAGGGAAAGGTTTTGGGGCAACCTCTGTGGGAAGGAAGGAGATTTACAGAAGTTACAGGTTTGTGAGAAATGGAAAGGGTGACAGACATAGTCATTAGTGGGACACAGACGATAAAATTACATCTGTGGTAGACTGGGAATTCAAAGTGGCAGAAGCAATCTTGGAAGGAAGCAGAATTTTGCCAGAAATAAGTTATTCCTAGTGTAACAACTGCATTCTGCGTGGCGGTACTCATAGGTGTGGGTCCATTGCCCATTTCCTCCCCTCCAGGATTTTCAGGGCAATTTGATTTATTGCGTGCGGCACTAGTTTAGACTGGATAACTTTAAAGAGAGTTTAGCACCATTTCCTTCTTTTACAGCTCCTTGAGAAATGCTTACGCATTAGCTGTAGTGGAGAGCTAAGTGAATTATGAGACAAAAAGTTTTACTTAGGGTTGGTTATGTTGCATTGCCTGCCTTTCCTTAAAGGGTTTAGCTGAAATACATTCAATATAGACACTATAACATGAAAACTAAGTATCCAAGACCTTCCTAAATTTGTAGACAATCCAACAGAGATGCAGAAGGCATATGATTAATACAGTCTAGGGCTTGGAAACAGACACTGCATGCTCATGTACTCAAGGAAAACCTCTTTGAGAGCTACCTACCTATTCTCTGGTATTTCTCTTGTCATTTAGAAAAATGAAAGTGGGTTAAATCTCTGGCTGCTCTAATTGTGAAGAAAACTTCCAAAATTGGAACTATGTGTAAAAAATAAACAGTTCTCTGGAGAGGTGGGAGCATAGCTCTAAATGGTGTGCGAATTGCTGCATTCATCTCAGCAGGGTGCTAACTTATTTGCCCAGGAGTAATAATTTAAATGCTGATAAGATTTGTTACATTGTTCTTCATGTAAAAAATGGAGAGAGGTTCAAAGCATATGTATTTAGGTTGTGTATTGCCAATACCAGCATAATCTGCTTCAATGAACACCCTGCCCTTTTGGCTACCCCTAGGAACAGAAATTTTTTGGACATGGAAGAATCCTATCCTTTTTTTCCTTTTTCCCCCTAAACAGCCTTTTGTTCTTTGGTACATCTCATCGTATTCAGGAGCTCATTGCATGTTGCTTCCGTCTATCCCCCTGTTACAACCATTCGGTAGCTTCTGAGCTCGGTGTTTTCCTGTGACTGCTGTTCCCCTGCCACAGGGTTCACACGCACGTACACACCAGCACGCACACACACATACACACAGAGACAGAAAAGGAAAACATTATTTGTGACTTACAAAAGCAGGCAACAATATGAATTCAGTTCTTCCTAGGACCAACAGGTTAAAGTAAATGTTGGGATGTCTATGCCATCTCTCCAGGTGTGGCAATGTGAAAACTGTCTTAGAAAGCAGGAGAAGGGACATCCTGTCTGTGCTTTGAACCTTCCCCTCTGAATTGTGTTTCAAAGATTTTTATTTGCGTGTATCTTTAAAATAGAAAAATTCAATCCTTACGCAAGAGTGTAACTGCTTCCACATACGATTCATACCTGCAGGCAGATTGGTTTACTTTTAGTTAAGATATGTACGCCCTGGAAGACACAAATGGGTATAATGGAAAACTAGCTTCATTGTTAACTATGGAGAGAACAATGTCTCTACGTAATCGATCAATCAATCAATCCATCACTCGCTTTTTTTTCTCCAGTGCACCCTTCATGCCAACATGCCTGAATGCTTTACGGTCATTAAATTAAATCAAAGAACACACCACAGAATGGACAAGGCCAGATCAATACATCTTAAAACCTGATTCAAACTTACCAAGGACTCTGCACAAGTAACCATGAAAGGAAGGATGACTCCAGTCAGAAGGGCATGTGTGCAGGCGTAAAACTGAACCAAGACGTAGGTGATGCTAGTTAGAAGACAGAAACATTTAAAGGAACTGATCATTTTTATAGCATCGCCCAACTACCAACAGCATCTCTCTGGAGCTCAATGTCTTAAGAGTCTTTTCGGACTTCTGAGTGATACTAGAAAATAATAATGGTGGCAAGAACTGTTTACAAGTGGCCAGACAGCTGTATGCTGTCTGCTGGCTCATGCCCTGCCAGGAGCATGCCTAATTTTAGAGATGTGCCTATTTGTGATCTCTCCATTTGATTATTGCAGGGCACCATATCGAAGAAAGATGCAGCACACACCAGCTGGTATTAAACATTGTGTGACTAACATGTCTTCACAGACCATCCTGGCAATTTGGTCTTTGCAATGACTCCGTACTGAACTCAGATCCAATCAAAAGCCGTCCGTTAGCTTGGCAGAACATCTCTCCCTCCTTGCTTGAGAGAAGAGCTTTATGAAACCACAGTAGCCTTTATGAAACTACCAATTAACAGGGAGCTTTGTACATTCTGGTCATAGAAATTTCCCAGTAGCTGTCATGAACCTATGAAGGTTCATTCCCAGAACAGATAAAATGACCACAGGCCTAACTACATTCAAAACTAAATGCAAACCCCAGTTCTTCAACTTAAACTTCCCTCCCTCAATAATTCTGCAAGGCATGTGCTCCTTAGTCTGTGAATTGGATCAAAAGTGTCGCCTAGAGGCAAAGGGTCAGAGGAGATTCCACATATGAAAAGCAGGAGGCCCTCAAAAGTGTGCAACCTCAGTTGCTGAACAGACACCACAAATTGGATGGATAAAAGCCCACATGAGACTCTGGTATGTGAGCAAGCAGAAGCTGACAGCTGCCCCTCAGGAATACAGTATAAAGCTTTCAGTTCTGCAGGAGACGTGATCTGGGTCTGCTTCCTGGGAGCAATCGCACCTGAACTGTTGCATGGTGCTGCAGTTGCATAATTTAATAGTTCTCATGTTTCATCCCAAGGTGAGTGTTCTTGGTGGTAGTGTACATATAAAATTTGTAAGTCATTAGAGATAAAAGAGTCTATGCAAGAAAAGGTCAGGCATTATCCTCATGACTGGCAGAAGGGGTCCATATTAGAACAAAGAAGGTATTTGATTTTCTTTTGAAAATGGGCAGATGATTCAGACCCACCTGCCCTTCATATGCTCTGTCTCTCCCCTTCCCATCTCCTCTCTTTTGAAACAGATTTAAGTCCATCTACTTTTATATTTTCAAACAAAACCCATAAAAGGGCCATAAATATCATGACTCACTAAAATGAAAGCTGTTTTCTTCTCCTCCCAGGAGACTCCTGCCTGAGAGAGAGACAGAAAGAGTTCACCTCTTTGAAAATTTCCTCCTCTGTTGAAGTAAAGCTGGTATCTAAGAGCAGTCTTCAAGGCTTTGTTCTTATCATCTTGACCTGGCTTTGTACCGGCTCCTCTCTGTATTGCTTGTGGAAGTATGAAGGATGGGGATAGGGGAAGGAGTTTTGGCTATCATTGGCAGAGCAAGGGTCATGCTTGGAAAGGGATTTCATTGTGGTTTCAGAAAATGTTATAAATTCAGCGCACTGGCAAAAAGAATGAAGAAACTCATTCCCCTCCTAGATCAGACCAGTGATCCACCCTTTCTGTCTCTGATGTTGGCCAGAACCAGATGCATCTCAGAAGGTATAAAGAAAGTTTAAGTGGGTAATTATGGAATAACCTGCCCTGAGTAAAATTTTCTCCCCGCCTGGCCCAAAGCTCTCCTTCATCTCTCTTCCTTGGTTAGAGTTCAAGTCTATGCCCTGAAGCATGACGGCTTCTCTCCCTTCCAAATCGCTTTTCATCCTGGCCTGTCTAATGTAGCTGCCTATGACAGTGTTGTGATGGGATGTATAGGTCTTGTCCATTGAGAGTCTGTGACAGATCACTGCCTTATTGGAAAGAGAGGCAGAGAGGTGAAGAGAAGGCGAGGGAGGAGAGCATAAACTCAGATGAAATATCCATCAGGAAGATGGAAAGAAGAGTGAGTGGCTGAGAAACTAATTGCTGCCTGCTGACCTGGGCTGCGGAGATAGCTTGCAAGTGAGCGTTTTTGCTTTTCACAGATTTCAGCCCAGAGCATGCTAGGAAAGTCAGCTCTTGGTCGAAACTAGTGTTCATCAATACTTCCCCTTCTATATATATATTAAAAAAAAAAAAAAGCTGTAGAAGTATGAGAGTAGTCCTGAGAAAACTATTCTATTACATTCTGAGGGAGCTTTTCCTTCCACTGAAGTTCACTACTCATTTCTGAAAAGGTATTGGAGTCATCTGGAGCTACTAGACATTGAACACAAATGAAAATTAGGCTATTTTTCTACTACCTGAAAAGGATTTAGGAACCCAAAGTCATATATTCCTGTCTGGGTCCTCGCCCCTGTCTTACAAACAGAGGTGGCTGCTCATACTCCCGAGTAGAGCCAAGACCGTATCTGAAAATGTCGCAAAGGTTACCAGCTTCTATGGGCTTGTTTGATCACTGTATAGTGCATCAACATTTATGTGCCAGAATGCCAGATGCCCCAATGCGAGGGTTAGAATTGTCCGACACATGAAGGCTCTTGACTTTTTTGACGTTGTCAACATTATCTCCGGTGATAGCACTTTACCATAGAAAGTATTAGCAAAGCTCCAGGGAATGCTTAGTGTACTTTCTAGATGGATACTTTCTATAGTATGCAGGTTGAATGACAGCCGTTACTTATTTGTCCAGAAGTTCAACGGTTCCTAGGGAGAGGGAAAGAAGACCTAGGTCTTGGGTCATAGCCAAGCCTCAGTAATGCTTAATTTCACTCCCACAGTTTCCCATATTCCTTTCCCTCAAAAGTGCTGCAAAGTGACCCAGTGTTTTCCGAGTGATGGGTGTTGAAATCTCACCCGATCTCCTGGATGCCACACCGAGGTGTTCAAAGCATCCTGCTGGTGTTGGTTCAGCACAGGGGATAGTTCGTTAAGAAAACTGACTGTATCATTTATAGTGGGAACAGCTGCAGTGAGCAGTTCAGTGGCAGTGTTCAAGGCTCTGTAATCTACTGTTAGTTACCACTTGCCATTAGGTTTCTTTACTGGCCATAAAGGAGAATTGTAGGGGAAATGAGACGTGACAATGATTCCTTGCTCTTTTATCTCCTTTATCAATTCAGTAACAGGATGAATAGCATCAGAATGTAATTTGTATTGTGGAATATTAACTAGCTTGCTGTGGGGTAAAGGAGCAGTTGTTTGAAATAGATTTAGCAGCATGGGATGCATTTTTAGGAGGTAAACTGTGGGGCAAAGAGGGTGGTCTCTCTATTTCCCGTTTCCTCCACGAGTCCACCCACAACTGACCCTTCAATACATCCATACTCAATATATCACAGGAACCTAAAAGTAAGGTCAGGCAGATTGTCTGTCCATTAGACAGAATTAGTTTAGCCCTGACCAGTGGATGGTTAGTGATTTTCCCATTAACGCCTACAATAGAAACTAACTGCTTGCTAAGTGGAGGCTGTCCTTTGTAATTGTCCTTACCTACCATCGATCGATATTTGGGCCCCTGTGTCAATGAGGAAAGTTGTACGCTAGGGATCATTAACTGTGACCATCATCTCTGGACCAGGATCCTCAGCAGTGGGAGTAGTGGCAGCCAGTACTGCCACTGAACCAAGCCCCCACCCTAGTTCCCCACATATTCACGCTTTAGGTTAGTGATGATAGATTTGGGTATATCGCCTAGCTCACATCCCTTGCATCCTCTGGCTCCCTAGCTGTTATCCTTTTAAATCATACGGTGTCATCCCCGTCTCCTGACACAGGTCCCCAAGGGCTATCACGAGAATTGGATGAGGGAAACCCAGTCAGTTGCCACAGAAGGGGAGTTGGCAGCCCATTGAACTGATTTGGAGAGAGCCCCTTGTCTGAACACATTTTCCACTGCCTCTTACACTCAGTACTAACTGAGGGCATTTCTCAATTTTCCTTTTTTGCTTTTGTCTTTTGCATGGAGGCAGGCTGGCTCTTTTCTGTTACATTTACTTCAGTTGAGGTTCTCCCCGGTTTTTATCCTGTAGCGCATGTAGCAGTAAATCTGCTAGCAGACATTGAAGGATCTCTTGGAAAGTAATACTGTTTAAGCCTGTCTTAATGGCTAACGCTACAGATTTCAACACCCTCTCAGCTCTCTTTATTACAGGTTGGAAGTGTACAGGCCCACAAATCACCTCCCAGGGATGCGGTTCTGCGGGAGGGGGTTGTCCGGCACCCAGGGCAATGGGTGCTGGTCCTTCTAATTCAGCTAAAATCATCGTCTTCAGCAGGGTGATTTGCAGGCTGGCTGCTGAGGCCAGGGGCCATGCACTTTTCCCACCACGGTCAGTGGGATGCATCGTGCCTCCCCAGTGCAATGCACAAATCAGTAAGGGACTGGTAATGTTTGGCCCTGTGGTATCCAACTGTATTCCTGGACCTAATGCTCACAATGGAGTTTTAGCTAGGGCAGGGTGGAGCTGGTTAGCTCCGGCTGTCCAGATCCATGTTAGCCAGACTGCAGGGGTCTCCCCTGGGTTAGCTCGGTATCTCTCCCCCAGACCTCTTAACTCTAGGGCAGTGGAGGGAGGCTGGTTTTGTGCCTGCAGTGGGTGTCCTCTGTTGTTCGGTCTTGATCATCCTTGCTGTCACCTGGCCCTGAGGGGAAGGTTTGCAGATCTGCTGCTTTCCAGATAGCCCCAACCCAATCAGCATCACACATGGCACAACAGACTTCAATGGGGTCTACCGTAGTAGTTACCAGCAACCTTCTCATGCACTCTTCAGCTTCTGCAATGATCTGGGGCTGAAGTTTTGACTCAAGCAAAGACTCTATTTTGCATTTCTAATTGCTTACACTTTACTTCCAAGTATTTTTTCCGTTTACCTTTTCCTCATTTTCCTTTTTCAACCGTGCATTTTCCCCTTTCAACTCATCAATCGTATCTGTTGCTGCCCTACGACAACTGCCTGGTAGCCGGCACAAAGCGTCTTTCCCTTTTCCCTTCTTTAACTTACGAGAAGCCTGCCATCTGGCAAACTCCTGCCAAATATGACCAGCATCCATGCAGTGGCTCTTGATCCAGGACAAATCTCGCTAAAACTTTTTCTGAAATTTTTCTCCCATTCGTTGCTGCTCAGTGTCTAGTTTTTCATGGCACAGACAAACACATGCACACGGAGACACAGTATTTTCACGCTCACAACAAACCGATTGCCTCAACAGGCACGGCAAAGCAGCTTGTGCTTGCCAACAGAGCATGTCCAAGAGAGATCCCACTTCTGACACCAATAAAATGTCACGGTCTGCTTGGTTCTCTCAAATTTACAGGAAACCACCAGACAAAAGATGATGGCTGCAGGAGACAGCAATTTGCATGTGAACATGGCTGCATAATGGTCCTTTAGCTCTTTTTGGCCACCTGTCCTGCCTACCTGGTGCTCTGGCTTTGACCTAATGGCACTGCTTCCAGCATACATCAGGCCTCAGCATGAGCTGGGTTAGCCAAAATCTGAGCAGGAGCTGAGTGAACAGTCACAGAAAGGCCAGGGTCCACACTCCCCCCAAAAAAAAAAAAAAAAAAAAAGACGAAAGCAAGGGGCTACCAATAAGATAATGTAAACCAGTATGTAATTTCTCATTTAAACTCATTTCTCCGTCACAACAAAAAGGAATCACAATTGTGAGATAGTATCAAAGTATAAAGAACGGAAAACACATCTGTCTCTCTGAAAGCGTCTCCTTTGCTAACTGCCATGGATCAGCTCAGTAAACTGTCCTTTGATCTGTATGCATACTTCCTACCACTGGGGAGCAATACTGTTTTTTCCAGAGGCTGGCTGGAGAGGCAGCTGGGACATTGCTTTCCAGCAGTAGATCTCTGGCAGAACTTTGTGTCTCTGCTTTCTCAGGTGACGGATGCCCAGGCCTTCTCAGTGCTGGCCAGCAGATTTCCCCACCACTGGCTACAAGAGATGCTAGGAAGCCAGGGGTTTAATGCTGGCTAACTTTTACACCAGATTTTCTCTGGTGAGTAGATACTTGGGCAAGGCTTTTGCTTGAACAATCTAACAGGCGATCTATAATATGGCAGAACTGTTACCCTTTTCAGGTGCCCTGTACAAGTTCAGATAACTGTGTGTTTTCTTCTAATCTCATAACATAGTGCCACTGCCTGGTATGGATGGGGTGATAAGAATATTTCACTGAACTGTTCTCATATGCGTGTCCACAGCTTAGTGTGATGACAGTCAAGCACTGTAAAAGAATCCCTCACCTCATTGTCAAATCTGTCTTCCATCCACAATTAAGTCCTCTTTATAATTCCATTTTTGCCATATTGAGAACAGTATAGCTATTGCAAGTGTATAGAAATTGTAAATAAGTTGCCTATTGTTTTTCCTAGTCACCTTTCTCCTTGTCTCTCCTTCAGTTATGAACGCCTTGGAGAAGAGATCATCCTCACGTAGTGCTTGGAAATTCCTTAGCTCTTTGGGGGAGCTACAGTAAATAAAAAAAAATATGCTAGATTCCATTTTCACTACAAAAAAAGAGCCATGTTATAACCTGATTTGATGTGATTACACTGTAAATAGGCGATAAACAGTCAAAGGGAAGATAACCCACAGTACTCACACCATTGAGAGACTGTGTAGTAGTAATCACTGTTCTTCCCTGCTGTTCGAAATATTTTCCAAGTGTCCCCAAAAATGCATTGACAGCAAAATGTGGCCCAATTCAAGGGCTTTAATGCTACTGCTAAATAGAAATTATTTTTATCCTAGGAATTTTCGGTGAAATAGCCTCTATTTTGCTGAAAAATCATAGCTATTCACTGCAAAAGTACTAGAAAAAGGCAGAGAAATATCAAAAATATTTCTGACAAGTTAGTCTCATCTTTTAAAAGATGTAGACCAATTAAGGAAAAAGTACAACTGTTGATTCAAAACCAGGCATTTTCTATGTGAAGACGCCAAAGAATTTTTTTGGTGTTGGTTGCTGAAGTTAATAGGGAACATAACCTCCACTTTATTCATGGGGAAACAGGAACAGAAATTTGTTTGCCTTCAGCTCATTTTTTCCCTTTTGCCCAAGCACTGTTATACTTCCCTTGCCACACAGAGAACTTGCATTTTAAAATGGTGTTTTCATTTACCTTTAAGACCACAAATCTTCTGCACGGAGAACATGGCCACCTCTGCCTCTCGTAATGCTACAGAAGAGCTCTGCCTGAGATCCATTTCTGACCTTGATGCAGGGAGACGCTGCGCTTTTCCTGCCCTTCGTGGAGAGGGTCTTTTTCATCTGATATCCATGCTCAACACTTCAAAATATTTCCCCTTTATGACCTTTTATTTCTCAGCATCCTTTTGGGTTTAGTAATAGCAAAGGATGTAGTTATTTACCGTTGCTCCATTAGTATTATCCAGAGGTCTTAACTAGCACCAGGATCCCATTGCAGCACATACTGCAGGCAGCACATTTCAAGATGTTCCCACCTTAAAACACTTACAAAAAAGAATGAAAGAGACCCAGGCTGGGAAAAAGAGATTGCACCTGTCAGTGTATTTGAGACCCAGAAACTGAGCCCAGCATCATACACGAACACTGCAGCAGAGGAAGTCTGCGGAAATTTTCAAAAGACTCATCTCACTAACAAAGTCATTCTCCCTGAGCAATCACTCAGCTCTACGTGGCACAATTAAATACTCACTGGCCTCTGGAGAGCACAAGCACGACTCTTTAAACCAGTGATTCAGGTGTTCGCCTGAGAGGGGCTGACAGATGTTTCAGTCCTTTTTCTAGAGAATATGCAACGTGAAAGGGTTAAGCGTTCATCAGTGCAGGTTTTGCCCCTCTCAAGGCACTGTTCCTGACTGCTAATCTACAAAGTTGTGCTTCGTCTTTCTGGTCCAAATACTTACATAATCAATTCCGAAGGATATAGTCAACTCTTTCACTCCAGAATAAACAACAGCACAGGGAAAGAGCCTGCCGCTTCCTCTGATACAGGTTCAGGGTCTCTCAGTGAGTTAAAGCGCTATCTCCCATCTTATGAGACGGTCTGGGCACTGACCTACTGTGTCGAAAAAAGCCACTCTCTGCTTTTCGTCACCTGTTACTTACGGCTTATGACCTGTTTGTGGATAAGGGTCGGTGTAAGAACCAAAGGTAAAGTTTAGCCCAGGCTAGAAAGAAGTGCTTTGCTGTAGTTTCACGTTTATGACTAATCCAGTACAATTGCATACTGCTGCCGGAAGTGGTGGTCCCATCTCCCTCACCTTGCCTTCCCCAGCCTCCAGGCAGCATGCTGAGCTCACATTGCTTACTTCAGATCTAGCAATGACCTGAGTGTGGGGCTTTGTCAGATCAACTTGTTGATTTGACAGAAAATTAATCCTTTTTTAGAGGTGGGGGCATGGTGTTAATGACAACGCTGTGGCCGCTGTCTCCAAGACAAAAGAGTCAGCAGGACTCCACCTCTGTGGGAACCCTCAAATATACCAGTGTAAAACTCCACCTTAAGACTGGAGCAGACCCAGTCCTTGGTGTTTCTTATTTATTTTCTGAAGAGATTCCCCATTCATTGTAGTGCTGTTAGGACAGTTACGTAAGGAAGCCAGGTACCTAACAGCGAACTGCAGGATCAGTAGGCAGGCGAGTTCCTAAAAGCTAGATAATGCTGCACTGAATTTTACAGTGCCTAGACCATCTTTTGGATCTGGGTCAGACTGTGATAGTGCAGGTGGTTTCTAACACAAATGCAGGCCATCTCATGGATGGGGCATACATTCCTGGCAAAACTTGTGGCTTAGATGAGCGCACAGTGAGGTGGGTCAAAAACTGGCTGAATGGCAGAGCGCAGAGGGTAGTGATCGGTGGTGCGGAGTCTGGTTGGAGGCCTGTGACCAGCGGTGTTCCCCAGGGGTCAGTGCTGGGTCCAGTCCTGTTCAACGTATTCATCAATGATTTGGATGAAGGGACAGAGTGTACCCTCAGCAAGTTTGCTGATGATACAAAGCTGGGGGGAGCGGCTGACTCACCGGAAGGCTGTGCTGCCATTCAGCGTGACCTGGACAGGCTGGAGAGTTGGGCGGAGAGGAA
>VZSC01016394.1:39316-49701 GCA_013398225.1 Steatornis caripensis
TTTTTTGTGGGTTTTTTTTTTCCCCCCCTTTTTTCCTTTTTTTTTTTTTTTTTTTTTTTTTGGCTGTGTCATGATCCTAATTTCCTTCAGGATTTCTTCTTCCTCTCCTGGGAAATTTGTCTCTATTTCTGGCATCTGTCCTTCCTAACCCTTCCCACTTTTTTTCCCCTTCCAAAGACAGGGGAAAAGAACCCATTTAATATTTTTCTGTAGTAACGTCTATCTCATCTGTCAATAAATTACCCTTTGCCATCTCTGGGAGACCCCTTTGTCTCCCTTCGCTGACCTTATTCTGTACCTTGCCTGTTTTTTTTTAAGGGAGGATGCAATATCCCTGGGCTGTCATTCCATGAAGAACAGCTGTCATTCCTCCCATAGTGTATGCGTATGTGTTTGAGGAGGGAGGGGAAAGGGAGGGGGGAATTAGGGGAAGACAGGGAGCTGCCATTGGGAAATATGATGGTCCTATTCACAGTGGTATGTGTTTCTTCATTCATGATATTCAGCTGCAATTCTATCTTTTTCTTCCGGTGGTTTTAGACATTCATTTTCTGATTAACAGAAATCTAACGCTCATATATCCGAAATATAACTACAAAAATATTAAACACATTCGAAAAAGTCATTATGTATACATTTTATAAATTTCTAATTTCTTCATAGTCTGAAACTGTGAATGCTGTCCCACTGTCAGAGCTGCAGTCTGACACTACAGAGTAGGATTCAGGAAGCATAACTGTGGCTAAAAAAACATATGACTTTTTCATATATTTTCAGTGTTACAAACTGAAATGCTCACTGAGAGGGTTAAAGAGCATGCTATAGTCCTGCATGCAACTAGCTAGCTGCGCAGACCTGCATGAGGATGAGACAGACCCGTGAATCCACCAGTTCCTGCGCTGTCCTTACTCCTCCTTGTGCTGTCTGAAGCACTGCAGACTCTCAGGGAAGTCATCAGTGAGCATCCCCTGCATGTCTCGTGGTCCAAGGGCTGCTTTGTGCTGGTCACACGTAGCACGGGTACAAGTTCCCTTCTTCCTGCCCCTGCTCTCCCACACAATCTAACCGTAAATTAGTACAGATTGGAAAAGCAAATTCTGGCTTTGATAAAATTTTACCAATATCTTTAAAGAATGGGAAGAAATCAACTGAAGATGCCCTCACCTCTGTTGTGTCTGGCAATTACACTTCTTAATGCATTTATTCTCACAATACGGACATGAAATAAGGAAATGCAGTTATTATCTATCTATTATCTAGGTGTGCATTAGAGACACCCCAAAGTGACCTGAAGGTGCAAGACACAGCACAAGCTGGGGCCCTCATTCTCCAAGCATCTTGAGTCAAAACACTGGTGGAACACACCATGACTCTTGTTTGATCCACTCTTGGGGTTTCCTTTGTTTGGAAACTAGTGACAAGCACCACATATGTGTCACAGGCCAAATCCAGGCAGGGACAAATCTAGGGCATCCCCCTGAACCTGTGAGCTCAGAGGTGTTCCAAAGCCCCAGATTAGCCAACACTAGAATGAAAGGGTTAAGGCCTCGGCTACAAGGAGGATGTCCTAAGTGCCTCAGATACTTGGCTGAGTGGAGGAGAGCTTTCTGGTGAGAATGGTTGTGAGATAAGGAGGCTCCTGGATAAATCTCACTTTAACAGATATGCAAAGGTCTACTGATCTGGGCAATCAGTGAACACAATGAAGAAGACTAGGAGCCTTCATCTGAAGAGGATGCGGATCAGACACTTGCATATGTTAACGAATTCCAGGAAGTCTCATGTTTATGTAAATGAATTCTCCAGAATCCCATGAATAGGTATGACCTTATATATATATAACCTCTGAAGGTTTACCAAATCGTTGGAGCACTCATGGTGGAATGATCCCCAGTGCTTCCCAGTGCTGCAATAAAGGAATGCCTGCTTAATGACGTTTCGGTGTTATTGAGTTTTCTTTTGGGCTCTACCTAGCCTTTCCACAAGGTTAGAAAGCAAGGGGGTTTAGAGATCACTGAAATTTTTTGTATGAAGAGAAAGACTTGAAGAGCTCATGCCAAATCAAAATGGATGTCTAGGTGTGACGTATATACCAAACTCGTCACTTCCTTGTGCTGTGTTAGCAGGACATCAGCAGAACATCTTTTTTCTTAGAAGCACTATACTCCTTATTTTACAACTGCTTTGTGACTGATGTCCACTCTTGCCCTTTCCCACTCATCTGGTGGCTCTGACTCACAGTCTCTGTTGGATTTAGCTTCGCTAACTGAAAACGTAACCCATCTCCACAGCCAGAGGTAATAAATTCTTTAGCCACCACAACAAAATACATTCATATGATCTTGAACTTAATCACTCGTTTCTGCGGTCCTCAGCCCAGGATATCAGAGAAAATTGGTATCCGCTGAAATCAGATTTACATTAGTGCATCAGGCTATGAGCTGAAACAGCAGCGGACACACCACTCATTCAGCCACCTCTTCTTTGTGTTAACTACCTCCAGCACCTTAGTAATGCAGGCAGCTGAAAACGGTAATATCTCAAACTTCTCCATGGTGAATCACTAGGCCGTGGGAACCAGAGCCCTTACCTCCCTGGGATGTAAGATCACCGTGCTGGAAACCGACTCACGCCTTCAGGGACTAAGGCTCTGTCTGCATACGGAAATAGTTTTCAAATGTGTCCTCCTCCTGGTAACACCAACCGTGCTCCAGCACCAGGAACAATGCTGGGAGCCTACTGAAGAACAGCTCCTGGCTACTGCCGTCTTCAGGACTATCCTGTGTAATTATTCAGGTCTTTTGTAAAAAGACACCTGTGGCAGCTGGCAGAGTATCTGCACAAACATTACCAGCCTTGAGGCTGAGAAACTGTTAAATAGCCTTAGAATATTAAAGCCTTGATGATGAGTGAGCGTGGGTGGAATAATTGCTCAGAAAGAGGAGCCTTTTTCTCATTCTATTCCCATAGTTGAATCCTTATCTCCTGGATAAATAAAAACAAACCTCCCCAGTTATTATTGTTCTTGTTCACCTTTTGACTCTTGATTAGATTTACCGCAGATACATCCCTTTGGCAATGAAAGTGGAATCAACACATTTCTGATGCACTCCACTGAAATTCTCACCCCTGCTCCATCTCAGACCGTCAAGCTCCTCCTTTTCTGAACAGCTGTTAATTACCCGTCCTTCTAGCTCCTGTCTGAGATACATACCCCTTTCCAAGTGATCACTTGCTTGGATCAACAGATTGTTCTGTATCACTTTGAATCTTTATCTTACTTTCAATCCTCAGCACTTGGAGCTAAACCCCATACATTTCTGAATAGAGAAACTCATGGTGATAGCTGCCTCACTTGGGCTGCTCCTCCTTTCTATATTTTTCAGTGTTTTCCTAGATGAGGCCCCAGGATTATTGCAAACCAGTCCCAGGAAGAAATGCTGCTCAATTAGGCGAAAAGAAACTCAAAGGAAAAAAGGAGTAGAGCCAGCAAATTGCTTGAGATAACAATCTCCCCCCACCCGTGTGTCTCTGTAACTAAGAGGATTAGCTGAACTTTCTGTGTCACACCAAAACTGACAATAAGCAACAGTGACTTCCCCCCGCTGGCACTTGTACCTTCACATGTTTCATTTTCTTGCCCATACTACTGCCTTGCCCCTTGCTGATTGTATGACAAACTTGGGGATGAACATGATGGCTCTTTCCTTTCCTTTAAGATTTATGACTCAAAGCCAAACAAAACCCAACTCTAGTTATTACATGCTCTGTTTCCTCCTAACAACAACTCACTTTTAACACTATAAGCTAACCAAGGAAACATGGAAATATGGTCTACTTGATCTCACCTGATCTATCTGCTGTTTACCAGAGACACAAACAGCAGCCTCAGGTCTGCTACCACGGGAGGAGGCACAAAAATGTCCCTTGGGAGCAGGACCAAATCTGCAGAATATATAAAGCAGAAGTCCCACCAAAATTCAGAGTGACTGAGGCTCCACGTAGATACAGCACTGCCAGGAAGGAGCTGGATGTTGATTTCAGGTAAAGATTTATCATTGTATGGTAGGAGGACTACCCAGGGTACTTTTGCAGTGAAGGGAAATGAACTTTGGTAAAGGACCCCGTCGGTAATTATGGTATCAGCCTCGTGTTGTCCTGACAACGGTGTACACACAGTGAAAAGAATACGGCTTGTGTTGAAAATGATCAAACATCAAATAATTCCAGTTTCTATAGTAAACCAATTCCTTTTTGCAGAGCTGCGTAGAACATAACTTTAAACCAGGTGAGCAACAACCTTCCATGAGCCTGCCACAGAACTTGTACAAAGAGAGGAAGTTCGTTCTAAAAAACAAGACAGAGGAGGAGCATTCTCCCATCGAAACATGCTCCCTCCCCTTCTCCACCCAAGTTTCCGCAGAAGACCAAGGCAGAAGGGGTGGAAACACAAAAGGTGAACATCTCTGACACCTGAAGGGCCGCCCCACAGGCACACAGAGCACGTAAGCAGCTGGGCCGCAGTAAGGAAGGAAGTGGAAGGCAAGAGGAGGCAGGAGAAGCAGAAATATTTTCACATTGATGTAAAGTATATACCAACACTTACAAAAGCAACGTTGTGATAAAACAAATTGGGATGTGGGACTCAGGTGGTCGCCACCAGCGTAGGGATTGAGGGAAAATGCTGGCACAGCAAAATCTGCAAGAAGTATTGGGGTTGGGTCATAAAATGCATGGGACTTGCCAGTTTTTGTAAAGCGCTTTACTGAACAAGGCATGTGTGCTGCGTACCCTCTCATTGCTACGCAACTCCTTGAACCTAAATTAAATCACTATGGCATTTCTGCCATGTTAAATGGTGCCAGCAGGTACTCTCAGGCCACATCAATTCAGCGAAGTAGTGGTTTGGGGGTCGCTGTACAGCTTTATTTGTGATCAAAGGGTGTGGTGGTGTGGGGGAGAAATACCTCCGGACAGCTTTAGACTTTTCCTCCAAAAATCTGTTCAGACTGAGGCATTATAAAAAATGCCTAGTGTATTGCCATGGGGTAAGACTGCCTTGTCACTCTATCGCAACCCCTGTCTTGCCTATATGGAGCAGCAGTTTTAGTTCAAAGGCATCTAGGTCCATTCTCTTTCCCCATTTACATGAAACGGGACTAGGGTGGAGCGTGGCAGCCTTTTAACAGTGCCCCACAGCACTACAAGGGTTCAGCCTAGAGAGTGAGGGACACCGTGTCCAATTGAAATTACAGAGGAATTTGGGGTAGGCAGAATGTAATTACACAATTGGAATTTAAACTGTGAAATTAAAAGGAAATATTCAAGGATGAAGGGGCAGAGAGAATCCCTAATCTCCAGCCAGGCTAGGCTGTGTGCCAGAAAAGTCCCTTTCTGAAGAGGGAATGAGCAAAGAGCCTGTCCTGGAAGAAAGGGAGATAGAGAATAAAGACAATGTTTTCAAAAGCGCCCTAACTCCAGCTGTGTGTTTGTTTCATAGGCTATGTCTATTCTACAGAAAACCTTGTGGTTGCTAAAAGGTGTCAGATGTGTCCCTCTTGGCCTCCTCTTCACTGAGGTCAAAACCAATTTGGTTCCTCATGTAAGCAGCACCAAAGCATTCCCAAGGTCTACAGCAGAAAGTGTGCTGTACGTCTGGTTGAAAAAAGGAGTTCAGCCCTCTTTTTCGTATAGGTGCAAAACAGTTTGTTGTTCTATATGGGGTCTGGCAGACTGCAGCCACTCTTGCTGTAATATCTGAGCATTTCCCAAGTCTTCGTTAATAATCTTCAGAACAAAAATGTTATGTATTTTCAAGGGTTCCCTTGTAGTAAGGGGAGGCAGAGAAAAGCGGCAATTTGAATCAGGCTATTGTAAATCCCACTCCCCAAGAGATCCGACTCAAGCTGTAGGATCCCATTGTTGTCCCTCTCTGAGTAGAGAGACAGGTAAAGATGGAGCCAGCGTTGTGAATCTCCACGAGAGCAACGACGGCAAGCTGAACTGGGTCTTCCAATCAAGGCACAACAGAGAGAACTGGGGGCTCCTCTTCTTGTGCTGCCCAGCCATACATGCAACTGAAGGCAAGTTGCTTAATGTCTCTGCCTTAGTTTACTATTGCTAAAAAAGCACAGTGATAATTTCCTGAATTGCAACTTCTTCTAAGATGGTGATTTGTAATTGATTAAAATCAGAAGGCGCTCAGATGCTGCATTGATGACAACCATTGAAATGCATACAAAAAATTGAGCTAGAAAAAGTAAGTGCACCCAAAGCAGCAGAGAGAGAGACTGAAAAACCCACCTGAAAAGATAAGTGTCCTCTTAGTGATTACCTCTCCCTTTCCTGGGGATGTGTGAAAGTTCTGAATTACAGGGGGTTTTTTTAAATATGAAAATGGAAACCATGTTCCTTTTCGTCTGTGCTCCATTTCTTATCTCCAAAAAAGCAGTTAGCTGCACCTGGGAAGGGCAGAGTATTATAAGATGGTACAACATCCCTGCTACCCTTTCATTAGCTGGGAGATTCAGAGGATCGGCGACAACTCTCAGAAATGAGAGATCCAGGGTTATCCTTTCTCCAATCCAGAGACAACAAAAGAGGGACAGAAACAGAGCTAGAAAGCAATCTGTTCAAAGCAGCCAGAGCGTGTAGGGGAAAATAACAGCCTACATATGCAATGGGCAGTCTCCATTCCTCTTCTACTGCTCGCGCCCAGCACTCACAAGGTGTGTGGGAAGCGCGTCTGAAGAGGGGGCAGAGCATACTACTGGGAAGAGAAGGTACTGGTGGGTCCCAAGCCTCGGGGGTGAGGGTGGACTGTCTTCTCCAGGCTCCGGAACAGGAGGAGTGCGGGGAGCAACACGGGAGAGAAAGGAAAAACAGCTTTGTGGTTAAAAGTACTGAACTGTACAGCCCCAGAGCACCGAGGCCCAGGTCCGAGTACCGCTAACGTCTCTGCTGCAACACTGGAGGAACTATGTGTGGTCTTTATATTGCTTTTCTTCACTTCTCCTCCTCCATCAAGGAGATACTAATCCTATTTTCCCCTTGTTCTTTGCCTGCCATCTCTCTAAATTGCAAGCTTTTTGAGACATGGACTGTCTTTTGCTGTTCATATCTGTAGCACATTAAAAAAAATGAGACTATAACCTCTGTAACTATTACAGAGACTGTAACAGAGAGACTGCCGGTCTCTCTGTGACGGTGTGTATTACACATGAAAAATGGTAAACAGACAGGCATGTAAAGGTAAGTTTAATTAAACGTGAGATGATCTGAGCAGTCTGAAAAGGAACAGAATGGAGAGGGTTTGGAGAGGTAAGCATGAAAGTGTAAGGGGCAAAGAACGACTGTTTTGAGGCAGAAGCCTCCGTTGCAGTACCTAGAGGACAAAAGAGAAAGCTGAAGCAAACACGACTCCAGAAGCAGGGCCTCCTTGAAGAGAGAAACCTGATGGGAAGAAAACATGATAGAGGGAAGGGACATTCGGCGAGAAAAGCAGCATCTGGGATTCACATCTGAGTGGCACAGTGGAATTGGAGCAGAGCAGATAAATTTGCTCTTAATTTCTCCCTACTCTAGAGCTGTGTGGGGAAAGGAGAATTTCCTTCCCAGTGTGCTTTTTGCTTAAATACTGCAATTTGTGTTTCTTTTGCCCCCCGCCTTCCCACCTTGTGTTTCTTATGTCCCCTGCCTCCCCACCTTAAAAAAAAAAAAAATTGTCTCTGAAACACTACTGAATTAATTCTAGCAGATGACAGAAAATTCAGAAGGTAATATAGCCATCACAGAAAATTTGGGGTTACAGGCACAAGTAGAGCAGGCCAAGGAGGGCTAGGAATTAGGAGCTATCTGGATCAAAATCAAAACAACAGACAGATATACCACAGAGTTTTATGAGATCCTGAAATACTATTTCCTCCCTTTACAGGTGTGTTGATTTTGAACACTCTATTGTTTTTCACTGCCAGAAAATATTTTTTAAAGCAAAATCCCTGCGAGAGGCGATTCTGCAAGGCTGACAAGTCCAGTCAGAGAACAGAAAGAGAGTCCTGCAAGGCACTTGCTGCTCTGGGCTCTGTTTCAGCAGAGGATGTAAGCGTGTTCTTAACCACCAGTGTGAGCCCAGTCTCGCTGACTGCAGCCAAAAAACTCCGTTACCCACTTACATCTTTTTGTGAAATGAATCTAGAGTGCTCAATTCTCGTATGGCTAAGCTTTGTATCATCTTTATGTCCAACCAGCTCAAGTGTTTCCTGCAAGTTGCTCACGAGTAAGATAGCAGTTGGGCGCTACATGGCAAGTAACATAGAATAATAAGTTTGCAGAAATCACAAGCTGTTTGCAGACAACTCACAACTGAAACAGAGGTAAAATTTATCTAATAAATTATTCACTGCTAATGATTTGGCCAGCTTTCCTGGATATATAGCCACAGGGATGTATGACACCTTGGGGAAGGTATCAGATAGAGATGCATTCAAAGCAAACTAGAAAAGACGATGGAGACATAGGTCCAGAGCAATCTTTACAGAGAGAGGGAGAGCAGCTACGTGGCCAAACAGAATGAAGTCCTCTTTATAGCCAGTCAATTAGAAAACACAGAGCAGGTTAGCAACTACCAGAAAAAAGCCTAGTAACTATTTGTTTTCAGACAGCTTTTCTTTGGCAGCTGTGGGTTCCAGCTAATGGTGCAGAAGCTGAGCAAGAGGAAAGGCTAAATCAGGTGTGGTAATGGGAGCAAATTCTCCCCATCGAGAAGCTGCTTCTATCAGGGAGGAGGTTACTAGGAAGTAGCATGCAGGACTGAGAAGAGTCTACGGGTGAGATGGGGTGATATGGGAGAGAATATTCAGCGTAGGCAGGATTAGAGCTCTGCCGAGTCAATCTAGGCAGCCCTTTCTCTACACCTTTATCTGCCGTGGTGCAGCCACTGCGTGCTGCAGTGCTGGTATAACCTGGCCATAAAACTGGATTAACTGGCCTGCAAGGATCATGGCTGAACAGAAGAGGAGCACGACAATCTGCCTTTGTTTACATTTTCACTTCCGTGAGTTAAACACAGATCTTTGCGAGACAAAGTGTGTAATTACTGGTATGGAATATCATCAAATGAATGTGCGAGAGTAGGATTAATGTTAGGGGAAGGTTTTTGCTCTTTCATAGTGCAGTCCATTTCCACTAATGTTTTCTGCAGTATCAAGAGGTTATTTTATAGTACGGGAAAAAAAAAATCCCATTACCAGAGGAACTTATTTTTAAATAAAAATGTCAAAATTACCTTTCTGATTCAGCCCTTGCAGAGAAACCCTGCTGTCTCCCTCCCTCAGCCTTTCCTTTTTGGCTCTTCCCTACCAACGAAAAACATCTAGTGACTGCCTCTCATACAACTCATAATTTCTTCAGCAACAGCAGGCAAGAACGGATCCTTGCCGGTTTCTCTTATTCCACAAGGTTTTGAACCCCAGAAGAAAATCCGGCTTGGACTCTGACCCATTTAAGTTAATGAGTCTTGGAAAACGTTAAGGCTGAGTCCTTGATGAACACTATTCTATACCACCTTCTGTTTCTTCTTTTTCTTTTTATGGATGTACATTACAAAGCTCAGGCACGATGTACATTTATGCAGTATTAACGTTAAGAATATAAGCACGTTTTAGTTTTACTCTGCCAAATGTGTCAAGAATCAGCAAAGTTTTGCCACTCTGCTTGTTTAGCTGATTGCTTGTGCTCATTTGGAAGTTCTGAATCTAAGGCTGATTCTGTCGGTCCCTCTGCTCTCTTTTAACTCCCTTTTAATGAGGGAGGCATGAAGCCCACACTCCCTTTTCCTTTCGGTTTAGTCAAATTTCATGTGGGAAGCAGAAGACGAAGAAGTACTCGTTTTCTTAAAAAGGGAGTAATTTCCCTGCAATTGCTCTTTTTCTGAGCGAAAACTGGACCACCACTCGCACGCGAGCCGCAGGTCCTGTTGTTTCATTTCCTCTGTACGCAACTCCTTTTTATTCATAGGGGATTAATTTTGCCTGGAGCTTGGGGACTACCTGTCGCGAACAGCCGCAGTCGCGACAGCTGTTTTCACACCACCGCCTGCACACACAGCTCTTTCCGAAGCGCCCTTTCAGCCCGACGGCCGGGGTTGGAAGACGCCGGCTATCCAGCTGCCTCTCTCGCACTGCCACCATTAACTCTTTGCGCTACTCCCAGGCCGCCTGGACGCTGCCGGGCTGGAGAGACACCCCCCCGCCCCGCGCTGTCAGCGCCTGCTCCCCGCCGCCGTTAGCCCGTAGCGGCCTTCGCTCCGCGAAGCAGCCCCCGGCGCCGCAGAGGGGGGGCAACCCCCCGCCCGCGGAGGGCAGCCCGGCAGCGCGGAGAGGGGCGGG
>VZSC01016394.1:51055-70095 GCA_013398225.1 Steatornis caripensis
TCCGACGGGAGAGGCCGCGTGTTTGCACCCCTGAAGGCTGGATTTGCCCCAGCGGTGTTTGCCCTCCCTGCCTCCCTCCCTCCCGCTCGGGGGGAGAAGGGTGCTGCGGCCCCAGGGCAGGCCCCCCGGGCCCGTGCCCCCTCGCCCTGGGTGCGGGGGCGGACGGTGGTGCCGGCAGCACCGGTGGGCTGGCGCTGGCTGGGGGTGCGGGTCCCGTTGCTCTGCCTCGCTCGCTCTCTCCCTCTCCTTCTCATTTGAATAATGTCTAATTCGGGGAGGTTTATATTATTGAAATGGCCGCCTGGCTTTCCCCGCCTCTCATGTTTAGTAATTCAGACCTTTAATAACAGCCACTCAGAGCCCAACGCCGTGTTTATATTTTACATTCGCCCCATGTGCTTTTGTGGTTCAATATGATTCTTCTTTCTCGCTCTCTCGCTTTTAAAAAATTTTCTTGGCAACCCACAGGGCCCCGAGATCAAACCCAGGCTGTGTGAGGAGAGGAGGGGGGAGAGCTAGGCCCTGGCTCCTCTGGCAGGCGCCTAGGCCTCACTCTCTGCTGCTTGATTTATTTACTAATAACCAAAATGACCCCCCCATCTCCACTCCACCCCTGCCAGCAAAAACAAAACCCTCCTGGGGCTTGAGCAGCATCAGATCTGCTCATAGATTCTCAAACACTCATGTCTTTTAAATAAGGAGCTTATTTTTAATTTATAGCAACTCAAGACTGTAAAGCTGTTCCTTTCATATCTGCTTTTCAGAGGCTTGGGCATTTTTGGTCCCTTTGTCCTTGATTCTTTTCCTTAAAGGAGAGTTGCTTCTAATTTACGTTTCCTGGCACTGAGAGTGCTATGGAAGACACACTCAAAAATCCGAACAGCTTTCCTCCTCCATCTGAACACAAACAGAATTGAATACATTGAAGATAATCTTATTCACCTTCTTTTTGCTTAGTGTGGATGCAGTTTAACAGTGCTGTGTGTCAGATGCTTTTGTCGCTGCTTGTATCTTTGACTATTCTGGGGTTTCTTTTCTTTCATTTAGATTTGGCTTTCAAGACAGAAGATACTACTAGGCAGTACAGGGTCTAGAAAGGAAGATAAGTTTTCTGTGATTGTGTCATAAGAACCCCAAGTGAAAATTGAAATTAATCCTCTTAAACTGTCTGGAGTAATTCAGTTTTAAACCAGATAGTAGTTGACTTAGAAAGAAAACAAATGGACTACTCTATTGGAAAGAGGCAGTAATCTAAAAAATAAAAAAAAATATCCAGGGATGGGTTTCAGATAAGACTGTAGGTTTTCATTAGTGACCATTGTTTTCACCCTATGGAGAAAAAGGACCTAGCAGCAGGGTCCTTCAAAGTAGCAGTGCTACATTAGCATGTAAACATCTTTGAAACATGACTAGGAGGAAAGTTCACATACAAATGCAGACAGCATGTTTGGTAGTTTGATTCTAAATTTAATTTGTCACGAAATACTACGCTACAGGTAATGAAAAGCATTTTGATTTAAAAAATAATGACTCAGATTATTTATCCTTTTTCTTCAGTGAAGATTATTTATCCTTTTCTTGGTGAAGACAGGCCTTGAAGAAAAAAAATCTGTGGAAGCGGTAATGAGACTGTTCAGGTGACTGACTGTTTCACAGACCAACAGCACAAGGCTGGCTGGACAAAAAGCAGTAATATGATTTCATGCCTTAAATAGCATATGTTTTTGCACTCGCTTCACAAGATGTGGTCAAGCCGATGATGTCATTGGCCAGAGGACAAGGTGCAGTTAATTTGATTTATTGACCTAGGGTGAGGTGTAGCACTGAAACCTTCTCATAGGGAAACCATTTATCTGAGGACAATTTCCTTTATAGCAGCAATTTAACCACTGCTGAGACTGTAGATATTTTATCCGGCATGATAAAAATGTATGTTGCATCTTGCAAACAAAACTTCTTTGTCACTGATGCTTTAGTAATTTTTATAGAATGGAATACTGGACAGTGGCCTTGTGCAGTCTTATGGCCGAGCTGGGGTTTGTGACTCCAAATTTAGGTATTTACGTGTCAAAATACAGACATATTTCTCTCAAACATGCATTTGTGTGCCTGTTTTGTAGCTTAAAATTTTACTGGAATGTGGTGTGGCTAGAAATGTGTCTTCACCAGTGAAGCCCAAGGCAACATGTTAGCGGGAAGCCACTTTTCCCAAACCCTGGCATCATCTTCACTTGTTGGAAGATGCTTATACTAGCGCATGGGTATTACTCCTCAGTAAGGACTTTTATGTTAGTTTATCACTGGTGGGTGTCAGATTTGAAGCTGCTGCTTGGACCTTCGCTGTCAGTGGTGGGTGGGAGAGCAAAAGAAACTTTTTTTTTCTTCCCTGTGTGCTACCTGGCTGTGGTGAGAGTGGAGGGTTGTGCTACTGTTGCAGTGCTTCCTAATTCTTACCAGGGGAATATGTTCTCCTGTTTTGGCTGTCCTTTCAGCTTTTATTTTATTAGGGTCAGAAGGAAGAAGCCTTGTCCTCCCCATGAAATAGTTCACTGCATGATGACCTCTGCTCAGTTATCACGGTGGCTCTGCCTTTTTTTCTCTTTTCTTTTTCAAAACTAACCAAAACGTACCAGTCTAACAGCTGGTTGGAGAATAGGCTAAGGTCTGTCAGCAGCCATGCTGCCACATGTGGAGCAGTATTGGGAAGGTGTGTCTCAGTGTGGTGATTTCACAACTAGAGGAGCTAGAGCTTACTCCTCACTTCCTAGGAGGAAGAATCTGAGCTTCCCAGTCTGTCATTTTAAGAGGAAAAAAAAAAAAAATCTCAGGTTTCCTGTCACTAACAGTTTCTCAAAGATTAGCCTGCAGTAATAATTCAAGCAAGTAAGTCTTAATACTGACTTCTGGATGCTGAAGGTGGATAGTTTCTGAATTCTTGTCTTAGCAAGTAATGGTGATGATGTCTGGAGCTGCCTCACTTGACAAAATTAGTGAGGTAGCCTTCAACTCAGTCTGTCTGTTAAGCCTGGAAAGCACCAACATATGCTGTGTGAGGAGTCTCTTATGTGGTGTGAAGTGGTGGGGTTCCTGCTTCTGCTCAGTTGTAATAATGCGTTGCCCAGAAAAATGAGATTTTGAACACCATTGTTACTTAAATAATCTTTGTCAAATTTCAAGTGGTAAATTCCACATTTAGAATAGCACATTTTTGCTCTTTTCTCTGTGTTCAAATGTGCAAGAATGCAAAGAATTTTGGGGTAAATGTTTTGTCCATGCTGTCCAGGGTGTTTTTGTTTGATTGATCTGTCTTCCAGCTTCTTTCTGTTAAATAGTGTTCACCTTCTCCATAGATGTGTTGGTTTTCTCTCCTGGTTCTCTGGCAAATTGGCAGAGCATGCGATAAGTTTTCATTTCCTTTCCTCAAATTTTGGCTCCTGTGGAGTTCAAGACTTCAAAACAGATTACACCATTTTTAGTGTGCAAACCTAGTCAGTTAATTTTCTTACCTTTTTTCCAGCATTATTTTCTATTCCACTCAAACTGTTGTTGCCTGTAGGACAATAATCTTGATGCTGGTATTTTATGCAGCTGACAATTAGGCAGTCTGTGCTACTTGCACTTACAGCTTTATTATTTTTATCTTGAGAGAATCAGTGACAGTGCTGGCAAACGACTGTCTTTTATGACATAGGTATTTTCAGTCTCTGTGACAAAGCTGTTGTCAAAAGAAGATGTTGAATGAAATTAAGTATGACTTGAGTGTCTCAAATGTGATATGCTTGGTTTGGGTGCTTAAGCTAGTATGTGAACGAAGACTATCTCATGTTGCTGGATAGACTTACAGTGCTGACCGTTTGCTACTGCAGAGATTTGCTTGTCTTGACAAACTTTCCCATGCCTTTTCCTAATGTGCTACATTGTGATACAGGGCAAGTTAAGCGTGGCATTTGTTGGGTTGAGTGTGGGAGATAAATTTAAGGAAAGATACTGGTCTTGGCTAGTGTGTATTAAGTAATTGCTTGTATTTCACTTGAAACTGTTTGACAATTGCTAATCTGAGAAAGAACATGTACATAGATGTATTTTGTGAAAAGGCCCTCATGCTGCTTCGTGCACACTTATTTTTCTCTGTACAAAAGGAAATAATTACTTAAGATCTCAGTAGTTTTCCTTTTCCTAGTTTCTTGTTTCATAACTAGCTAGAAAATATCAATGTTTGTTAGCATAAGTGTATTATAAATTATGAACTCCATGGTGCATTACAAAGTCTTTGCAAAAAGAGTTTTTATAGACTGCTACTGGCTAATTGAATTATTTTAGGGTTAATAAACAATACAGTTGAGTGATGAGGTGTTGGTTTCGTATAGAGACTTTACTGGGTTCCAATCCTGAGTTGGCCACTGGTTTTGCTTGCTTTGCTGTGCTGGGCTAAATCTGTGCAATGGCAATGACAGAGAACGCTTTCACAGGGGTGTTACTAGGGGAATAATTAGCTAATGTTTCATAGTATTTCTCAAGGTAGGAGCATTGTGATTTCTTCTGGTTTTGCATGTAATCATTCAAGCTTGTGCCCCGATTAAACTTTGCTTAGGATGTTTCAGTGCTGGTACTGTTCATGTACTCTCATCAGCGATGAAGGCCTCCTGTTGTAAAGGCACAGATTACTGTCAGTTCTAACTACAGTGTGATGTAGATCTGCTGTAGGGTATGCAGTTCAATGACAGTTTAAATCAGCCCGAGCCTGTCGTAATCTTCCTGTGTGTTCCTGCCCCCTTCTCTGCACTCTGGTGCAGATGCTTGCCTGATTCCTTTTGCTGAGCTAGTTCAGAGAATTAAATTGGCAGAAAAGAAGCCTTGCCAAAAATAATGAATAGTTTTTTTGTTGGTTTAGCTCTCTGAACTGGCTTACAATAAGATTAGACAAATAGCAGTACCAATCAAGGAAGGGAACAAGAAGCACACGAGTTGACCCAAGTCTTCCCATAATTTCATTCTCTCTGATGGCTTTCCTGTTGGCGTAAATGGGGAGTCACGCTCTCAGCCATGTGATCCTGCCACTTACTTGGCACCCTTCCTAGCACTTACTGGTTTCCAGGATGCTCTGGCTTAACTTGCTAACCTGGTGGAAAACTAGCCCCAGATCGTTTTAGATCTTTGGTTTGTGGGTTGAAATTGGCTCAACAAAGGCCTTCAAGTGCAAGAGAGAGGGTAGAACCATGTGAGTGAAAGTGGAGGAAGAGGAAAGAAGGAAGAGAAATGAAGCTTCCTCTTTTGCAAAGCAGCAGTAAGCATTCTGGTTAGCTTAGTTGTGTTGTATAGCTTTGCGTTTAGATTGACATAAACCACTGTGAAACCACAGTTGATTGAGTTGATGAACTCCAGCTGAGCTAAGATGGTACTGACCCAAGGGAAGTGATGGGAATGTATGGCCATGGGCACTATGCTGGACCTCCTATTCTAGCAGCAGGATGTATGTGTATCACTGAAGCCAGTGATGAAACTGCACCTAAGTAAAAAAGTATCTTAGAAACCAGTCGATGCTGAAAATTTGGTGTGGTTTTTGGTGTCATAGGTATGATTGCTTTAATGGTAGCCACGGCAGAAACTCTTAAAGAAAAATTGTGGGTGAGACCTGTAAGTGGCTCCCACTATTTTAGTGCTGCTTATGGTGAGACACCCCTCTAAAAAGGACTGTGGCTTAAAAGGACGTATTGGCAAAAGTACTTGGGAAATTACAGACACTGCTACTTCCCCTAAATTTTGGACCACTATCCCTGTAAAGCAACTTTTAAAAAAAAACCCCACAAAAACCCCAAGCATAACTGCTTCAGCCATTGAATACAATCACTCTTGAGGCAGATTTTTCTATAAAATCTTTTCTATAAATCGTGATATTGTGACAAGGAACCTTTTCCTCTTAATTACTTTCATTTTTTTCTTCCCAGAAATCAGATTTGACTGTATAGACATGAAGTAGTATATATAGCATGTTTGAGGCTGTATGACAGGACATGAAGGAAGATACAAACAGCTAAGTTACTCAAATAGTAAATACAGTCGAAGGCTTAAAACTAAATGTAGAAAAACCTGTTGAATCAGGGTGGAGATGTAGCTTGCTTCTTTTTTCCTCTCCTTTTCTTTAAAAGCTGTTAGGAAGCCACCATCCTTTTTGCAGTGAGCTGCTTCACTGTTTGTTCTCTTTGTCCTTTTGATGATTCAGTTTTATTTGAAAAATACCATGTGACTTAGTAATTTGTGCCTGACCATACCAGTGTGAAGTTGTAGCTTTATACTGCTTGAACATAGCTGAGGGGGAGGAGTATACAGTGAATACAGGTAGAAATGACTCAGATGTTTGAATCACTCATTTCTACATTATTAGTTAATACAGTCTACTGAATGAGAAATGAGATTCAAGTTTCTCCCAGGAATGCTGTTGCAAAGATGCCTTTCTAATTATTCATAGTTTTGTTTCTTACCTGCTGATCTTTAGTAGGTTATCACTTTTATTTGCATTTTCAAGTGTAGGTTTAAATAGATATTTGAATATGCTTATTTCTAGGGCTGTGGACATACGGATATGCCAGAAAATGCTACCTGCCGTCCCTACCACCTCTTCCGGGAGCATTTCCCACCCCATCCTCCAATAAATATACACACATCTGCATGCAGTCATGCTTTGGTAAAAGTACCAGAACGCTTGGGCTGGGGACAGTTTCTTCTAGCTCTGATTGTAGTGCTAGAAGACATTACTGCTGCTGACTGTTGAAATTTCCTGTTCCCCCGCCCATTCGGGTACTGTCTCAAGCCATTCCAGTTAAAATTAGCTGGGCTAGTAAAGACTGTGATCTAAGTTGCCTAAAGTAGCCCAAATAATTCTGATTGAAATCTGTGAGTGAGGGATCCTCCGAGTTGCTTTGTCATCATACCTAACAGTACAGTTCATGTTACACTAAATCCAATTTAAGGGTGGGCTGTTGCCAAAAAGAAGCGGGAACATAAGTAGGAAGAGTTTGGGGCCATCGCTTTCTGGACTACTGTCTGTTTTGACAGAGGCTGTGTAAAACTATGTCCTAGCTTCTGGCAGAAATGGGTTGGGATTGTGTTGAGAAACTAGAGGTAGGAGGGCAAAGGAAGCAGTAACTTTCCACTTGGAATGTTTGTTCCTGAACCAGAGTGTCTGTTCTCGCTGTTAGAAAGAGGTGGTACTTTTCAGCTTTTATCAAACTTTCCAGTGGTACTTTTCTGTTTGTATTGAATTTATGTTGATCCGAACTACACAATGTAAATTGTTATGAGTATTGCCAGTTCTCAAGTGAAGCATGCGATTTACAAGTCATTTCCCTTAAACAGACTTTATCATAAGATAATCTTTACTTACCGTTCCATTTCAGTCAGAATATAGTTGCTTTAGACAGCTCATGGCAGCAAAGCTAGCTAAACTTGGGAGTATCTTTCAGAACAGTTGAGAACTTATACTTCTGCGTATTTATTTAGTCCGAAGTCTAGTAGCTTCTGACTTCATATCAGTCACACTGTCTCACTCGGCAAGTTGTTGAATCGCATAATTGCTAGCCTTTATCCAACTATTATTTTAAAGCCAGCATAGCTTCTCTTTGGTTAGGATGGGGGGGCCAAAGTAAGGAAGAAGGAAACAGCTGCCAGGCTGCACCTGCTGCCTATCAAATTTTGCCAACCACTGCCCTAGAAAAATGTGTTGAAGTAGCAGCAGTTGTAGGACAGACTTTTAGTCAAAGCTCCCAAACGAGGACAGATCAGGTGGAAAAGTGTAAACTAGAAACCTGATTGTTTTCCAGAGTTGGTTTTACTTAGTTTTGCAAAAAAACTCGGATCGTCTAAACTTGCAGAATTTTTTCATGTATCTGGTTTTAAACTAACATTTGCCGCTTACCCTTTTTCTTTTTTGTATGCCTGAGGTTGTACAAAGAAGGGCTAAGCAGTCTGTTGCATGATGTTCTGCACCTCCAGCTCAGGCAAATGCTGAGCTGCAAATTCTTGGCATTTGGGAATGTAATCAAAGGAACTATCCCTGTGCTTGCCCTGTTTTTACACTCTTTCCTAAGCGTCTGCTGTTGACTGCTGTTGGAGGAGGGTCAGGTAGATATTTGGTCTGAGCCAGTATGGTGATTTTTTAGTATTCTTTTTCAAACAAAAAAGAAAAACACCTTCCCACTTATTTCTCAGTCCATCTTAGATTTCCTGCGTGGTTGTTCTCCTAGCTTGAAGAGCTCAGCAGCACCATAAAAGAGTTCAGGAAAGATGTTCCTTGTCTGCTCTGCACATTTTCAGCTCTGGGAAACAGCTGGAGGGGGGGGTGACCGGGGGTGGGGTGGGGTGGTTGGGTGCGGGGTGCTGCTGCAAGATATTTCGTACTAATTGCTAGTTCCCTACTAGGGAACTAGAGAACTGGAAGCTACTTTTGTTCTCTTACTTTGTGAAGACAAGGGGGAAGACAAGAGGGTGGATGTTAAAAATTCAGCTTCTGTTACTACTTCATGGAAGGGATCCACAACTGAGCAGATTCTCAACTCCTTAAGACCCACTGAGCGTGTTTGAGAATTATCCTGCAGACAGGGACTGCAGAAATCTGTATGGTTTTTGAGCTTATTTTATTTCAAGACTGTTCCTTTTCTCATTACAGTGTGAGATAATGACATTGTAAAGAACATCTCTCAGTTCTGAGAGGTAAAAATGCTGTGTTTTATCATGATATGATTTAATTTGGTTTGGAACCTAGCTGCAACATGGTTGCACCTTACATGGTTCAATTCAGTGGTGCAGAAGGGACTCGTTCCAAATATGTTAAGTACTGACTAAAGCCCGGTGCCCTGGAACTTCCTGAGAACGCAACACAGCCATGCTTGTGTTGGAAAAACTACTTCATTGATACCGTTCTCAACATAGTTAAAATTGAAAATGGATCTGCGCACATTTTAATAGTATCTGTAGTAAACATAACTATTTATAAACGTTGATGGCTAAATTTAAAGGATATAGCATTGTATTTAAGTGCTTATACACGTGTAAGTTTTCTGTAATTGTGGGTGATGATCTCTGCAATAGTGGAAAGGATTTGCTAAATGGAAATTTGAATAAAGGCATAAAGAGTTGGAATAGTTGTTCAGCGTCTTAAATCCCCTAGCCTTTCTCGACTTGGTTTGCTGGGGGAGAAAGGAGGGACAGGTGGTGTTTCTTTGTGTTGTGATGTCTCTAGTCAGGTTTGCAAGTGTTGCAGGCATCTCTAAAGGTCCTAGCAGTAAATTTTCGGTTGTTCCTTCTGTCATAATATTGATAAATGAATAATACAAGAAAAAAATACCACGTACAAGATGGGCCAGCACTTACATCTTCTCATTCCCCTATATATAGTGTTAATGAAAGGGTTAAGGCTGCTGCTACAAGGAGGGTGTCCTAAGTGCCTCAGATACTTGGCTGAGTGGAGGAGAGCTTTCTGGTGAGAATGGTTGTGAGATAAGGAGGCTCCTGGATAAATCTCACTTTAACAGATATGCAAAGCCGTAGCAAAGATATGCAGAGGTCTACCTGATCTGGTCAATCAGTGAACACAATGAAGAAGACTAGGAGCCTTCAACTGAAGAGGATGCGGATCAGACACTTGCATATGTTAATGAATTCCAGGAAGTCTCATGTTTATGTAAATGAATTCTCCGGAATCCCATGAATAGGTATGACCTTATAGTATATAACCTCTGAAGGTTTACCAAATCATTGGAGCATTTATGGAGGAGAATCCCCAATGCTACCCCAGCACAGCTAATAAAGAATACCTGCTTAACTGTGCTTTGTGCTGTTGAGTCACTTTCTTTGTTTCATTAACATAAGCAAAAGTTAGACTTAACAGAAGGACTGTTGGGAAAAACCTAATTGAACAAGTTATATAAAAAGCTTTCTAAAGTCTTGAGACAATCCATAATTTTCTGTGTGCACTTGGAGTAGACACATCAGTTGCTTAAGGGATCACTTAATCTGTCAGTCTTTCAAAAAAAAAATTAACTGCAGGCACAGTGGTATTTTTTTCATTACTTATTAGGTAGTGATTTCATGTTGTGTGGGATAGAGCTAGAAATGCTGTGTTTACTAATGAGGAAGGGAATGTCATTGCCATTTGTCCTATGTTTACATCACAAATAGGTCTCTGAATTGAATAATACAAACACTTCAAGAAATTTAAACTCAGAATTGCAGAGAAATTGAGAACTCTGCATTTCTGACATAACTTGTTTGAGGTTTTATCAACTTGCTTCTTTCAGTTTTCTGAGTTTGCGGCAGTTGTATTAATTGTACTTGGTGTATTAGGATGTATGCTTGTATACACAAGTTGTTATCGCCAAAGGCAGCATCAATTCCTTAGGTTTTTGAAAACGTGTGGGATGTTGTTCATTTCTTAACTTTTCAGTGGCAGGGAGTAGATGGACACACTCAACAATTTCCTTGGAATGTGTTGTCAGTTATAGTCGTTTCCCAAGTACACTTCATATTCTGAAAGGTTAGTTAAACTGGGGGTTTTCATGGCATCATCATTCAAGCAGTGGTCATCATTCCTGGTTGTGTGAAATAACATTAGGAGAACATTGAAGAAAGAAATATATGGGATACAGCTGTCTGCTAATCATATCTACTATCATATCATACTGTCATTGATAGCAGTAGAGGAACTGTCTGACAAAGGCACGAAGCCCACATAGAAATGTGCTGTTGTTTAATTGGTGACTAGGACAGTTTTGTTTTCTTAGAAGCTGAAAACACCCATCAATGTGTACCGAAACTGTTTAGACATATTGACTAATTACATATGGTTGTGTAGAAGCGTTCTTTGGTCCAGCAATAATTTATTGATTGCTCTTTAAGAGCCATTGAAGTAGCAAATAAGTATACTTCACCATATAGTGTGGTCTGTTTGTCAAAGTTTGTTTTGAAACAATTACATTGGTGCTAATCAGCTCTAAGGTTGAACTGTAAAGCACTATCTTGTATTGCTGTCCTACAGCTGTGACTTTTTTTTAAATTCAACAAGTTAATATGAGGACATTAATTTTCACTTGTGTGAATGAAGTTCATGTGCCTTTGTAGTACTGACTGATTTATTTCAAGAAATATGAGATTGCGATGTCAAATGTGGGATTTGTACATTTAATACTTAACTGTTAGTCACAAACCTAGTTGTGACCTGATAAATTAACAACTGCTTAGTTGGGAATTTTTTTTTAAAGATTTAATTTCTGAAGCTTTTGCATTTGTGAATGGTGAGGAGCTGAGGATAGCAGGTACTCCTGATGTAAAAGAGGGCTCTTTAGAGGAAAAGGGATCATGTTTTTATTTACGAGAAAGCTACTCTCGAGCTGTTCTCAGAGCCCTGCAGATTTGAAGCGTTGCATTTAGCGAGTGCATGAAAAATGCACGACTGGTGTTTGAAGGCCCTACTGGGGCAGTCCTTAAACAAAAGGAGTCGTGGGCTCTAAATGCGAAATACGTTCTTTATCAATTAGTTCTGCTGCTGTGTGACAGCTCCAGTTTGACTATCTGTCTGGCTTGTTGAAATAAGAACTGGAAAATGTTCTTTTTCCTTTCAGTTTTTGCCCTCTGTTTTGTGTCTGAACAGAGGTTTGTTTCATATGACTGCAGTCATATGCATAGGACAGGCAAGTGCAAAAAGAATTACTCTGTACTGGAAAAATTGAGGAATGCTGTGGAGGAAAAACATCATTTTTTCAATTAGACTCTTTTTTTTTCACGTGTGTACTTTATCAGACCTTTTTATGTGTGCCTGAGTGTTTAAACAGGCTCGCACCAGGTGAACAAAATAAGAGGTATTGAAGAGGCAATTTACTTACAGTAATATCTTATTTCCTGTGTTGTTGGCTAGATTTGTGTTTGAATAAGAACATTTCTTTTGTGGCAGCACAGGTGCTCCTTGATTCTGCAGTGAAGGCAGTATTCTGTGCTTGATACTAGCTAGTTGCCATGGCAACAATTATGATGTCATGAATTCAGTACAGTGACTTCACTGCAGTGTATTTTGTCTTTATTCTCAGTTTTCTTCAGATCTTGCTAGCAAAGTGAAAAGCACCTATGCATGATACTCTGACTTGTTTATTACGTGATGATGATAACTTATACGATCCAGATCTCTCTCTCAAAGTAAACCTGATTGCTGCTTACTTTTAAATTCACCCCCAAAGACTGGGGAACTGAGAACTTACGGTTTTTTTTATATGAACCTATTTCAGCTGTAGTAGCCTCAAAAGTTTGCTGATAGAAATGAAAAGGAAAATATTCCCCACCCCCCCCCGTCACCCAGATGTGATTCTTTTCAGCTGAGAGAATATGTACATACTTTTAAAACTGAAAATGGCATAGTAGCAGTGTCCTGTTAGGTCTCTGTTCTCAGAATAATTTGGTCAATTCCGACTTGCCTTTCTTAGCCCTGTTTTTTTCTGAAGCAGGTGAAATGTTTTCTTAGTCTCTTCTCAAGGGTTTGTTGACCTGCAGATTGTAGCAGGAAACTTCCTGCTCATCAGCCTTTGGAAATAGTCAGCTGTTTTCTGCTCTCTGAGCACTTCCATTTATCTCACTGTGTTGTGCACCTCCATTTCACAGGTAGCAGAGCTGGCTGTTCCATGTATACTCTTACCCTGTCCTCTCTTGCCTTCTGATAGTCAAAGAGAAGTATTTAGCATTTTTCCTATATTTGTAAAGTGATATGACTTCCAAATTTAGCCCCAGTAAAAACATTGAGTTTAACTAGCCTGCATTTCTTTTGTTGACGTAACTGTGTGTCTGTTTGGAGCTGGCTTATTAGCTTAACTCAAAGGTTGCCTGAGACTTCTGGGCCGTTATCAGTGAATAGCACAGAGTGTGTTAAAGTGGTATGCCGGGTATTTTTTGTAAGGCTTTTTTTGGCCTTGGCAAGTAAAAGGTTCTTCACCTTTGGCTTAGTTTGACACAGGTAGTTTCTGTGTATAGGTAGAGCCTAAGTATGTTGTTGTAAGAGTGCTGAAAGCCTTTCTAATAACAAGAGAAAAATGTAGGATGTGCTGATTTCTTCCTGTGGCTTATTGCTGCAGTGATCATTTGCATTAAATTGTATTGAGCATATATCCATTTAGGTGAGGTTAGAATTAAATGACCTCTTTGCATTTTTCTTGCTCTGAAGAAACGCGGAGACTTGAAAAGCACCCACTGGCAAATGGGAGGATGTCATGGACAGCATGTAAGGAAGATGAAAAACATAACAGGAAAATCAAAGTTGCAGTTGTCTTTCTGCAGAAAAGAAAAAATATCCTGTGTAGCTTGTAATTTATAAGCGTATCATGGAAGTTGAATTCTGGCATTCTGCAACTGGAGTTAAGAATATGCGATTGCGATTGTTTTGTTAATGAGCTACTAACAGGGAGCAAACTGCAAAATACTGTTGCAGGTACTGTTGTTCCCATTACTTAAGCGCAGAGGTCTTGTGCTTGAAGATTTGCTGGTTTATGTTGGTAACAGCTGTGCTTGGTAGCTTTTTTTCTTCTATCAGCATAAATGTGCTAGTGATGGGGTAGCTTGTGTTAAATTCTCTAAATGCTTTTTCAGAGATGCAGACATTTTTATCTTTAACTTGTGTATGTGAAGGGTTTTACTAATTTGAGTCCTGGTATGATTTGATTACTAAAGCTTTTGGCCTTTAGACTAGGTTTATGTGATCCTCAGAGTAGCCTTTTGTAATTTAGGTGTTGTGGGTTTTTTTGTTTCTGTTCATTTCTAAACGTTAAGACATGTAGGTTTTTAAGACGTGATTGGACAAGGTGCTAGAGAATCTTATCTAGGCTCCTTTTCCCACAGAAGCTTGGAGAGATGATCTTTTGAGGTCTCTTCAAACCTGGGCTAGTCTAAGATTCTAGGATTGAGCTGTTGGAAGCAATAGCAGCTTTCTTAACAGCAAACTGGCATAACTGTGTGTGAAAAATTGTTATCTCAAAACCCTAACTTTTTAGTCACATGAAGATTAGATCACTTAGTTCCCAGCAGCGTTTGCATGATTGAGTGTTGAATTTAGAAACTGTAATATGGCAGTTAATATCAGACTGAATATATATGGATTTTAAAGCTTTGGACTGCAGGTGTCCTGGCAATGCAGCTTCTGAAGAAGTGAAAGGGGAATGTAGGTGTTTTTTGGAATGCTTAGGAAAAGCAACACTTCTGTGTGTGGAAACAAAAGGAAACTTGGAACGGAAAAAGCAAGAATAAGTTTTACTGTCCGAGTCCCTTATCCTCTTATGAATGGATTGGCATATGGCCTATCTGCACTATGTAGATCAGAAAGGAACCCGCTGCGCTTTCTTCAAACTTAACGTTTAAGAAAATGGGGTGATAGTGTGGGGTGAGTGATAACAAAAAACCAGTACCCTTCCCCCAACTGTTTTCTTTTAGAGTTATTAAATGAAACAACCTGAACTTTCAGTGCTCTCTTTTATTCCACTCCAGATACCTCTGTGAGAACCAGTTATGTTTTTGGCCACTGGGACTTTGAAAATAAATAAGCTAATTGGGATTGCCTCAGTTAGTGCTGTTGCTTCTCAAAAATACGGCATAAATCCCAGGTAGTGCGTTAGTGCCTAGTTCACATTATAGGCTTCTACATGCTTTGTTTATACGGAGAGACTAGATCCTATCTTGTAAGTTATTACCAATACTGATAGTGCCTGAAAGAATGGCAGTATTGGTGGTAATATGGCAAAGTACTTAGCTTGTGTTTCAGGATACAGTGGCAGATAGTGGTTTGAGTTTGTGTTTGTTCAGGGGCTGGTGCTGATGGTGGTGTTTTGGTACTTTTTTGGTTGCACCTTTGAAGACTTTTTTTCCAGGTTGGCAGCTTCACCAGGATTTCAGTGAAAAGAGTTAAAATGCTTGGATGGGCCACTTTGCAGTGCTTTAATCAGAGCCCAGAACCAAATTTGGTTCAGAATTGGAGAAGGTGAAGGAGGAGTTAAAGGATTGAAGTGGAGGCTTGAACGGCTGCTTGCTACTGTAGAAAAGTTAGGAGGCTGGAAATGCCAGGGAGATGTTTCAGGAACAGTACATGGTGAAAAGCTGAGCTTTCAAACTTGGTCCTGCTCAAGGGTCCCTTCTGACCTGTTAACCTATCAACAGGTTCATCTGTTGTCATTCTCAGTATCAGGTGACCTAACCCACCAGTCCTTTGCAGCTTCCAGTCTGCTGGGGAAGTCTATGAACAGCATCACAGGTAGAGAGACACCTCTTCAGATGTGTCCTGTCCTCTAATAAAAACCCTCTCTTTAGAGGACAGGGTTTTATTCAGAAATTGCTGTGTCTCTTGCAAAGACCTATATAGAAAGTTCTGTATATCACTTTTCAAGGCAGTAAGGATTTGAAATTTAATATTTTGAAAGCAATTAGGAGAATCTTCATCAGTACATGGTGACAGGCCTTAACAAGCATATATTAAAGTGATTATAGATGAACTTCGGAGAAAACGTACTGCATTAATTGGGAGCCGTGTGAAAGCCTCCAGGACAAATTTGTAAATGGAGATGGGTGATTCCCCCCTGCACCTAGGTTCACGATTGAGAGTGCCATGGGATGCTGGGGTGACATGGTTATCTTGCCCTCAGCAGGCTGCCTGGCTCCCTTTTTCTGCAGCTCTGATACAGATTACCCAGCAGTCCTTGTGCTTTGCTATGATCAAACGATACAGCCCTCACAGAAAAATGTGCTACTCAAAGCTCTGTGTGGCTCCTGTAGCCAACTTGATCTATACAATGGGAAATAGGAAAGCCTTCTTTATCTGATTAAACAGCCGACTTTGGCATGAAATCTCCTTTTTAATATCAACTTGCTGGAAGTGCTATGACAATAAAAATGCCTTTTTTTTCCCCTCTTGTTGGGAAAGCAAAAAAAATCGACACTTCCTCGTTTCATGTATCACTGCCAGAGCGTTCTCTGACATTCTTAGAGTTTAATCATCGGATGCGATACCCTGGTTGTACTTAAGCACATAACTTTTCAACTCACTATTAACTGCCAGCATCTGTGCTACATGAGGTTTTTTTCATGGTGACCTAAACTATTGTTTCTTCTTGCTTGCTATATTGGCATTAAATCAATTAATAACAAAATGAGTCATGTTTCAACAGTAATTGTTAAATTACAGACATCAAATCATCAGTTTGGGAAATTACTGTGCCTGCTTTAATAGTAAAATGTTATTTTCCACACAGAAATCTAGAAATACAGTATATTTTCTTTAAAAACTGGAGAGTCTTTTTCAGCAGTTCTTTGATAAAGAACTTTTCCTGTCCTCCTTTTGGCATTAAGTTGTGATTTTACTGCAACAGAAACATACCATTAGTGCTTGAAGTACTGTGTTACTATGTATGCTATTTTCTCCCAAAGCACAGCAGAAGGTACTGTACTTAAGGCACAAACTTGAAGAAACAAACTGTCCTGATATCCCACTTGAATAGAAAGAAAAGGCAAAGGTTTGCTATAGCCCTTTTGGAATTTTCAGAGCTGTTACGTAAATGGTAACGTTTCTGAGTCCTGAATTTTTCTTTAAAAACAAATGTGTATTTTTGGAAATAACTTTCCCATTAACACATACGAATGATATTTTAAAGGTAAAATATATACATGATTATCAAACTTTTCCTTGTTAAAGTTGGCTGTATAAATAAAAAAAACCCCAACAACCAAAAGCAGGTTAACTGTGTCTTCCCCCCTCAAGAGCTTTATGAATGTATCCCTAAGTAATAGGAAGCTACTGAGACTTGCCTACTGAGGCTCCCTCTGCAGTCAGTGTAGGTGATGACTCAGGTGCTCAAGTTGGACTTCTGTTCCAAATAGTAGGTATGAAGCAGTGCTCCTTGTGTATCTAGATTACTATGCGTAATGAACATGTCTTAGTGAACTTTCAAAGATTGATCTACATTCTGTATAACTAAATGAAAACCACTGGTGATAGCTTTGCATAAGATGGTCCCATTTAATGATGTTAGGTGATCTGATTTTTTAAAACACTGCATTTGCAGCAAAATGTAGGCTGCCTCTGTAGCAAATAGAGAGAAGGAAAGTTTAATTTCCGTAACCTAACAACAGCTTTTGTGATTGAACTTGTCGGTTTCTGCTTTTACTTCCTCTAGATAATTTTGGTTGGGGGGGCGCACTTGGGAAAGGAGATATTTTTATGCCCTTTTCTTTTTGATGTCTTGCTTAAGATTCTGTCCTTGCTTACCAAACACGCACGTGCTTACTTCTGTTGCAGTGCTACAGTGGAGAAGAGATTTGGGGGAAAGGGAGAGGAAGCACAAAGGCAAGAGAATAAGCCATCAAAAGGTGTTTGGAGAAAGATACAGCAGGAAAAGAACAGCTCTATAGGAAGACTCTGCATATTCTTTATAAAGAGTGCATCATGTGGCTGAACCTTACGTCTGTGTCTGTAATGTAGTAGAAAGAGAGGGAAATTTGCCTGGTTGTGATTGCAAAGTATTGTTGGAATAAATGCTTCTTGAGAGAAAAGTCACAGACTGTGAAGGAGAAATCTTAGGATCGGTGGACTTCCTCTTTTGTCATTCAGTTATCGGTTAATGCACATAATTAAAAAATAGCAAGTGAAGTAAGTGAAGTGTTCAAGTGACGCAACCTCAAGATTCTAGGCTGAGATTGGCATTTCATCTGGTTCCCCAAACTTGTGGTGTTTGCATTGGCTTCTGCTTCTCAGATAGCATTGACTGAGTAGAAAAAAATTACTTTGTTTACAATAGACACACTATCTTTCCTATGTAGACAGCAACAATTACAAGATCAGGGTTAATAAACATAGGTGGCTGATATCTAGTCAGATTGGGGAAAAGTATGCTTGGAGTGTTCTCTTTAAAACAGTTTTCTGCAGCCGTTACAGCAGAGATAACAGCATTTATTGGACTCTGAGAGGATCACAAGGTTCCATATGTGATTTCTAGGGATAATTTCAGTTCTGAGAGCATGTAGAGCGTTGTGCTTGTGACAGATCTCTTGAGATAAAAGAATTCCCTTTACCATCATGTTTTACTAAATGCACATACATTGGAATAGTTTCGTTCTTTAATCCAGAATGAAATTAAAATCTAGGTACTATTGAACTCAACTGCTTGAACTCAGGTGGTGGGTTTGTATTTTAATTTGTGCAGTATCTACAACAGAAAGAAGACATACAGTCTTGTTAGGACGAACATGGATGTCTGATAATTTTCTGTTCCAGAACCTTTACTCAAGAAGCTGTATTAGGTTTATTTCCTTTTTATATGTAAAAAAAGATATCCTGACTGTTTAAATACTAGTATGATGTGCCACTGCGGAGGCGTTTTCCTTTCATATTGCTTTCATTCAATAAGATGCGCATTTTTACAGAAAAAATGAACCGTATTCAGTAGTGCAATTGATGAATTCTCCTCCTCTTTTCTTCCTGCTGTAACACTGGCAAGCAGTTCAGTTCATCCAGGTGTCAGTGCTTTTAGTTGTGTGATCAGAATTTTCTAATGAGGGGAGAAAACGGTAAGAACTGGTATGAAATCACTTTTCAAGTTCCAAAAAGAAAAAAGAAAGCAAAGCCATCTTAAATTAGCAGCTGGAGTATTTTGTTCTTTATGGCCTTTCAGAAGGGAAAGAATAGAAATGGGTTTTTTGGGGGAGGGGGACTTGTATGAGTGAAACCTTACACAGCTTTCCTTCTGTTTTTCTCTCATATTCACCCCTCATCTTTATCATAGAAATGTAATTCCTCTTCTGATGACTTTCCTCTAAGGTTTCTTCTCAATGACGCAAACTTAGTTTGGTTGATGCAATCTGTGATTCTGTTTGGTTACGCTCAATTTTTTCCCCCATACCTCACCTGATTTTTGGTTAATTAGTTTTAATGATCTTTTGAGAGAGAGATTAATTCTTTTGTTTTTCTTTTTTTCTTCCCCCCCCCCCCCCCCCCCCCCCCCCCCCCCCCCCCCCCCCCCCCCCCCCCCCCCCCC
>VZSC01016394.1:70191-84010 GCA_013398225.1 Steatornis caripensis
CCCCCCCCCCCCCCCCCGAAGCCCAAGTAAATTGAATGCAAAAATAAAGCCATGCCAAGTGGTTGCAGGGTGCTTAGGACAGAGTAGTGCCTGCACAAGGGCACTCCAGCCCACCCTGTGAATAAAAAGCTCGAGGGAGATATGTATTGCTGTGTTTCAATTACTGTTTTCTTTTGGCAATGGAGAGGTAGGGGGGGATGGGATTGATCACATTTAAATAATAATTCGAATATTTTGGTGTGGGCTCCTTTTTTTCTGTGAAAACATTTCTACCAGGAGCATCAGTAAATTTTTTTTCTTTCCCCTCATTTCTCCTTCCCCAAACCCACAAGACAGAAATAAGAAAGTCATTAACCATCCGGGCTTGCAGGATCACAGATTAAAAACTCTGTATCTGAAGTGACTGGCTCCTGACCTTGCTTGTTGGTGGTAAGAGTCCTTGGCTGTTTCACCTATGATCTTGAAGAGAGTGGAACAGCGCTAGATCAGAATACCTGGATAAATTTTTTGCTTGAAATACATTGTTTTCTCTAAAAACTACCAGGAGAGCTTGTTGCCAGCTACAGGATACTTGTGTCCCATTTGGAGTGACTTGACTTTGTAGGCTTTAATGGAGTTCACTTGGACAACACTGGGATATAGTGCTTTTGTTAGGCAACTCTGATTTTTTTTTTTTTATGTAGTGAGTAGTTGAGTGGTTAAGGCAGATGAACACCTTCCTGTATATAGTTTCTTTTCCTAAAACCAGTATTTTTAATGACTTTGAACAGCAGCAGTGATGTGTATTCTACTTAGAACTGAGTAAAAAGCATATTGAAATGGGAGTTGGGACAGGAAGCTGCATAGTACCTGATGTCACTTCTAGACACACAAAAGTTCTCCAGACACAGTTGAGTCAGATAAGGATAGACGGTAGTGTTACAGAGACTCAAGCACAGGAAGAAAAATGCGCGAGCCAGACTGCTTGCAGCATTGATGCTTCCAGTGAACAGAAACAAATGTTTGGCATACAAAGTCTTACGACTATTTGACTTGAAAAAGTAGTCCGAGTTTACAGTAATGAAAGCCTATTTTGTATTTATAGTGTTGTAGCACGGAAGGTTTTTGCCCTTAGAAAGTCTCAGTAGGAATAGAGAGTCTGTGAACGCTTTAGAAGTTGGGAGTGTAAGCTGGCAGCACAGTACAAAGCTGCAGTTGAGTGCCAGAGCTTACATTTGTTTTAGGAACTGATTTTTCATATGCCTTTGTTGCAAAATAGGGCATTCTGATATTTAAAACAGTAGTTTGGAAATACCCTTCCCTGGGTTTTCCGATGATGACAGTTAGATCGCCTTTCAATTGAGTAGCAATTCAAAGGTACGCTCTACCTTCCTCAAGTCTCAAACGTGAAGCTGACACTGGAAGAATGAGCTCTGCTTGTTAGAGGAGTCTTGTCAGTATGACATGCTTTAACTCAAGGTAAAACCAAATGGGCAAATATTGAGAAATGATACCATGCTTTCTAGCTTTCTTCCTGAGAACCCAGCTCTTGGTGCCTGCTGTACTGTCTCGAGGCTACCATAATCAATAATCATGTGCAAAGGTGAAGACGTGAGTACTCTTTCTGAATTCTTCTTCGGTTTGATGGAGTGTCAGCTGTTCTGTTTAAAGACTGATTTGCCTTATACAAGAAATATTTAATGTGCTGTTTAACAGCAGTTGAGGGGAAATTATATCACAAGGTAAAGAATTGTCCTTTTATGAAGCTACCATAGTTCCAGTTACTTTCATTTCAGGATGGAGAACTTGGCATTATAAAACTTAGACAGCTTTGGCTTGCTTCAGCACTGTGAAACAAACAGGTCTAATCCAGCAACAATATTAAGTACACAGTTGCCTTTCACCTGAAAGGAGCATACATTTTTAGCTGTAATATTTCAAATTAATTTAATGGCATTGTGACAGTAACGGAGTGTCTAAAAACTTACTTTTGCATGTACATCTTGGAGAACAGCATGTCTGTTCATAAGGATTCAGGTGAAACTTAAAGATCTGTATGAATGATAGAATAAAAGCTGTTGTGGGGATGAACAGAGATAGTTGAAAGATTCCTTTGTAGCACTGTACATCGGTAGTAGGTGTGAGAAGAGGCTGGATGCCAGCTTTTCCAAATCAGAAGTTTGGTGTGCTTGTGGAAATTTGCCAAAAGCCAAAAAATTCAGGCTTTCAAAGGAGCATAATAAACCAATGGTCTTGGCATTGTTTTTCTGCTGTCCAAGTCAGAGGCTTCCAGGTGTCTGAGCTTTGATCTTGGAGCCAGCAACAGAGGCACTGCCTGTTGCAGGAGCATTGCAACTCTTGGCGTCCAGCCATCATCACCAAATTTTGATTTTATTGTTGTTTAAGGATTCTTTTGTCTCAACTGAAATTCCTTGAGGGGATTTGTTTCATAAGTATCAGCAAGATTTTCTCCTTTTGCCTTGAACGAAATTCTGCACTGAGGTGTCGCTGTTTCTTCCCTACATTAAGGTCACATGCGTCTGCTTCGTGCGTATCAGCTAAAGGTATTTTGTATGCATAATGTAATTGCTATTTAAGGTTTTAGATATTGTAAGTAAGATAGGAAATAGGAAAACGAGTTCAACGGGATAAATACCATGCTGTTAACGTGGGAGCAAAGAAATAAGATGCAGAATATGTATTAAAAGAAATTATTTGCAATATTATTTTGGCACCAAATTTGTGTGACAGCAAGGGAGATTTTTAGATGCTATGTTCTATAGCAAAGCAAAACACAAACTGGAATAAAATCCTTAAAATAAGGATTGATTACCAAGTAAAATAATAGTATGCTGCTTTTAAATATGTTAATGTGAGTACATTCAGAGAACTGAGATTAGGACTTCAGACATTTTCACTGGTTTATACTGCCTCCAAATGGTATTTTAAGCAAGTTCCCTAGCTTGCATGTTCCTCAGTTTCTCAGGTTGTAGGGTTTTGATTTGCTTCAACTTTTTTCAGTTACTGCCTTGTGTGCTTGAGGTTTTTATGTTTGGGGCGTATTTTGCAATCATTAGATAAAATATACTGAATAAGTGTACAGTAATACAGAATTATTTTTTCCCTTCTTCCTCTAATATTTCAATTAAGTATTACTTGAGTAAGTAATCCCAAATGTTGCCCCACTGATAAAAGATATTTCTGACTGCGTATGGCTCAACACACAAAGATATGTTCCTTTACTTTTCCTGCCCAAGAAATAGCAAGCGTCTTGAATTTAATTTTTAGATTGTTTTTTTTCCCTGAATCCCCAGTCTGCTTTATATTATTCAGTATTCAATTTGTAGTTTTCACAGTGTTATTCAAGCTACAATAACCCTTTGCAGCGTTTGGCTTTTATTGCACTGTCTGTTCAGGCTTTGGTCTTCTGATTGCTGTCAAGTATCTGCGTTGTGCTATTTGGTTAGCTGTGGATAGCTCTCTTGGATGTTTTGGAGCTCACTAATACCCAGAGATCCCAGATGTAGTAGACCAGCACTGATGACAGGAATATTTTTTGTTTTGAATTCTCAATGAGAATTAGTAAGAATAGAAAAGCACGGCTACCAAGAAAGCTTTGGCTTTGTTACGTTAGCCTCCTGAAAAAGAAACGCTGTACGGGTAGAAAAGCTATTGTAGCAGCATACTGTTCTGACTGAGTTAATAGTGAATGCTCTTAAAAGCATCATTTGTTATTGCCCCAAATCAGTTGCTAATACATGGGGACAGCTAAGTGAGGAGTCACCAGCACTGCATTGCAAAAGGTAAGCAATCGTCAGAAGGGCTTAAGGAACGCTTTTCCTAGGTGGCATTTGTAAGCTGCCTGGTATGAGCTACCGCTTTTGTGAAGCAATAATCGTGTATTTGTGGTAGTTTAATCAGTTCCCATTAAAAAGAAGGTGATGTCAAATGTTTGCTACTGCCATTTCAGCATAGTAAAATAAGATTGAATAAATTGAGAGGAAATGAGTCAGCCTTTATTTAAACACCCATTAGTGCACAGTGCACAAAGACTTGTCATGAGGGAAGTTGTTGCCTCTACTCAAGTTTCCTTTATGAGTCTCCTGGCTTCTCTAAAATAGGCATGAAGGATGTTTTTAGTTGCCATGGAAGTTGTGTTGTGCCAAGACTAGAGGTAGACTCTTCTGGTAGAGTAATTTTAAAGGAGGTATCAGGGAGATAGTATTCTTCCAGTTCAAAAAATAGAATGTGTTGTTATTGGGATGTGGTAAAACAATATATAGTTTTTAGAGGACCATTTAACTGAAGCTTTTGGATTACACTGAAGCCATAGATCTCAAGGCTACTGTTTTCATAAGCTTCATTTGACTGCTTGGGGTAAGAACATGGCTCCTTGTTTTTCTGCCTTATCAGATTTGGGAAGCTTACAAAACTCCTCAGTAGAGGTTGAGACTTCTTGGCAAGTTGTACTCTGTATGGACCAAACCTTACTTTATTTGGGGGACAGAAGTGCGATCTAATCCTATGTTTGTGTGAGCGGTAGTGTATCCATCTCTATCGCTCCAACAATAGTTTCTCTCTTCCCAACAGCAGCAGCTGCTGTGAGAGAAGGACAGGGGAGGCCAAAAAAAAAAGGGCTCCCAGAGCCAGAGGTGGGTGTCACTGTTGGCTTAGGGAGAACTCATACAGCAACTGCCCTGTGTGCTTCTACTTCCTTAGTGTCAGTAGCAAGTCTGTCTGTGGGTAAGAATATGCCTATAAGAAAAGCTGAGCTGCCTAGGCAGCATTTCCTTCTTTAAGAGACGTTCTTACCTTATGGGAAAAGTTGCAAAGATAGGAATAGCCACTGATCGCTTGTTCAACCACACTGTTTTTATATTGGCTTCTGAACTGACAAATCTTGGAAGAAGAAATAACTAAACTGGCTTAATATTGCTGCAGAATCTCATGATCGTTCAGGGCTTGTGAATTAAGGAAGTGCCAGAAAATGGAAGCAGGTAGAGTAAGTGTAAGGATGCTTCTGTTCAACTGCAAAAAAGGGCAGATTATAGCTCCCAAATCTGCCTCCTTGGAACATACTGTTTTATAGTAAAAGTATAGTGAGAGTGGGTGGAAAAGACATGCATATATGCCATCCACCAGGTAAACTCAGTTTGACACAGGCATGTATAAAAATATCTAGGGATACTAAAGGTAAGCAGTGATAGAATTTGCCATGTTACAGAGTCTTGTACCAACCAAGCTGAGGGTTTTCTGTTTTGGAATTTAACGAAGATGTCAGGGTTTTTTTCTCCTCTTGATGGTCTTTTTTTGAGTATGAGTTTTATCTATACTATGGTTCCTATAAGCACACTGGCTCTTAAATCCTGTGGAAATGTTACTTCCAGTGCAGCTTCATGTTACATTTTATCTGATATCTGGCCCCTGCCGAAGGGGTTCCCCTTCCCTTTGACTGTTACTTTTTATACCTTTCTTCCCCGAGTGTTTTGTTTTCTAATTGAGCAATTAAAATATACCTGGTTTAATTTGCTAATTGAGTGGAAATCTATCCCTCCTTTCAGGGTTGGCTTTCCTTCACGTCAGCTAGGGGAACCAATTCCCCTGATGCTGCGTAGTAACTGTCTGGCAGAGGGAAGCAGTGGGAGCATTTGCTCTTTGGGGAAATCTTGTCCCTTCGCATCATCTTTGTGCAGCTAACTGGCAGCCTGCCTTAACTGTTTTGGAGAACTATGGCACCGGTATGATGCCCTTAGTTCTGTGCTGACTTTTTCTTGTTTTTTTCAAATGACACGAGCATGGGTTGCTGCCAAACAGGGAGAAACTCATGTTTCTATGCCTGTCTAGTATACCTTTTATTTGTGCTGCCACCTGCCCACCAAGCTTCTGCTAGAGTAATTCTTGCTGCCGCTTGCTTGGCAAGTGCAGTGGGAAGGCCAAGTGTACCAACATCAGGAAAGAATGGAAAGTCAAGAACTTTGTGTCATAACCTGTGTTTACTTCAGTTTAGAATGGTGCTGTTTCTGGTCTGCTTGAGGTGTTCTCTAAAGAAGCAATATGATATGGTAAAGTATCTTTGGAATGAAGAACTATTTTGCCTGATTGCTTCCAGTTCTGATTTGATTTTGTAGTTTTGCTTTTTCTACAGACACCAGTAGGAAGCCTAGAGTTCATACTTGTTCATCTTTTTGGGTCTGTGGTTTGATTAGGAAAGAATATCAGAAAAGTAAAAAGAGGATGACAATGTGGAGGGATTATTATTATGATTATCATTATTAGGGTTTTTTTTTTACTTCTAGACTTGTGAGCCTAGTATAGCCCTGAAATTTGATGTATCTTAAAATAAAAAAATCAGAGCAATTACCTGGTTTTGGTAGCATGGCAACATTTCTGTAGATATTCTCTGACGTATTCCCAGTGGACATGCACAATTAAGGGAAGTAAGTAGTTTAAGATAGAATACATAATCTACATAGTGAGTTCTAGAATAGAAAGCCTCTAAGTAGGCAGGTGATTGCTGTACACATCACAGGAGAAGGAAGACTGTATGAAAGCTATTCGTACAATATACATATTCCCTGTCTGAAAGCTAAGTGAGCATATGCCTGGAAGCTGCACTAACAAAATAAACAGATGAGATTTCTTTTTAACTTTAAAATAATACAGCTGCTGCCTGCAGTCAGTGTCATGATGAATGACTTCTCTTCTGAGATCTGTATGCTGGATTAATGTGGTATATTTTATTTGGGTTGCTTTATAAGCTATTTCTCGATGGCTGATTCAAGTGGGATATGTGGTTATACTCTGCTTGTTGCCCCAAATATTAAGTGATAGCTGCACTGTAGAACTGTCTTTTCTTCAGAAGCTGTGCTTAACACCTTTTTCTCCAGTGTGCACGTGATAAAATGATTCAGGACCAGTCTACTGAAGGAGTGATTTGACTCTTCTGTCAGTCAATACTATCATGATAGGTATTGGTTGTCTAATATTTGGTATTTTCTATCCATATACTTGAGTTGTTCAACAGCATAAAGTTAATTTTTCATCTTTCCTTTGGCTGGGAATTGTCAGAAGCTGGTTGTTGGGACCATTAGGCTTAAGCCAGAAGAAAGGTTTTATACAAATTGAATCTCTTGCTGTAGGAAAGAATTTTTAACTTTGTTTCTTAAGTAGTGGTGTGTCTTTGTTTCCAGTTCCCTGATTAACTTTCTCATCTTATGGTTGATTTGACCAATTTGACAGAAAGGCAGGTGTATTTAGAAATTTTCCTGCAAGTTCCATGAAACTGAGCCAGGGGAGGAGAGGGATACTAGGAATGCTCTGAGAAGACAACAGTAAGAAGGCCTCGTGTTACAGGCGTTGAAGAGTTAGCATAAGTAAATACATCCTTAAAAATGTCCCAAACATAAGAAAAGCTTTGATCAAACATAATATATGAAAACTTAGCAGACTTGCCAATGTTCACAGAATGGCACATTTAAGATGGTCGAAACTCTGGGTTTTGGCAGAATAAAAGTAATTTCAACATGTTTGTGTATGATTTTGCGTTGGATTTTTTTTTTAATATATGAGGATATGTAAAACAGAAACAGCCATTAATATATTTGCTTTGCCAGCTGTAGGAGCTTAAATGCTGTCCAGCATCGCCAGATACTTGTGACCGCAGTTCTCTTCAGGAATGTGTGAGATTTTTGAGTGGCAAAGGTAAACTTTCTCTTGCAAAGAAACAAGTGTGGGGGCAAACAAGTTCCAAGAGAAGGCAGCAGAATCTTTGGATTCAACTTCTCTGCTCTTACCCAAAGTTATGTTAGTAATGGTCTCAAATATTTTATATTTCTATAATTAGTATGTCAGAAATATTCCAGTGCTGTCTGCTTCGTATGGCTGTAACACTATTAGTATTCAAAGTGTTTTATAAATTTAATTAATACTCAGAGACACTCCTGGTGCACAAAACAGATTGAATTTTTATCTTCAATTACTTAAATTGCTCTTTAAGCTCTTTGCTTCCATCTCTTTTGCTTCTACTCAGTATCTAGAATCTGAAATACATTCAGTCTCGCTTGTAAAGTTGACCTAATAGGTACAGACTCTGGAATTCTCTCTGGTGGAATTCCCCCAAATTTAAAAAAAACCAAGCAAACAAACCAGAAAACATAGTTGTTCATCATAGAAAACAAGCCTGTGGTAAAGAAACATTTCTACCAGTTTTATTTCATGGTATTTCCCAGGTTACCATCCAGGTAGCATAACAGATTACAAATATGGTGCAAATGTGAGACAGAAACCTCTCTATAAAGCACAATGACAGATAAACTCTACTATGTCAATAGCTGCACTGGCGATCTGCTGGAGACTTACTTGCTTGTCAGTTTATAAGCATGCATTTTTGTATGATTTGCATAGTTTAATTGTGCCTTTTAAATAAAATTAACCTCGTGCAGGCTCATTAAAATACATATCCTTAAAAATGAATGTACTTTATAGTCCTGTTTGAAAAGAAGAAAAGTGTTTTAAGTTATGGAATTAATTAAAAAATTTGGATTTTGGGTGCCTTTTTTGTTCAGATGAAGAAAAGATCCGTTCTCAAATTAGAATAGTCAAGTAATGAAAAGAGCGTTATCAGGCAGGAAAGTTACATTACGGATTTACTGTTACTTTCTGCACTCTGGAAATAGTGTGCTATAGGTAGACACTTATGTTGTCAGAATATGTAAATGAGGATGGAGACCGGTCAATTGTTGGTAAGAGTCAACTTAAGATCCTCATGCATAAAAAATCATTTCTTGAATTAACTTAAAACAATTAACGATTAATAATTTATTTTGGTATTAGCACACAAATCCCTCTACGTTTTGCAATCTCATGTTTTATTCCGAATGCTGTTGGCAAACATTTTCAGTATATACATCATAGATAAAAATCCACAAAGGAATATATAAATTATGTGTAAGTAGTGGATGCACAATAGTGAGCGGAGGAGGTGGTTGAGTGGACAAAAAAAGATGCTCGAGAAAAGTGCAGTTTGCAGTTATGAATTATTTCATATAAATATTGCCTATGGCATGGATATTTAAAGAGGGTGAAAAGCCGAATATATTACGAGAGCTAATATTAACTGCTGTTAGCGAGCTGTCGGAGCATGCTCAAGCAATTCAAAGAGGAGGGGACTGAACTTGGAAGCCTGTCTCAGATAGACCCTGACATTTTTTCTTTAGATAACCAAGCTCAAGCCACTTCGTGTTTTGAAGAATTAATATGTGTTGATGCTTATTGTAAGTAATGATGAAGAATTCTTCAGAAAATTGTGATTTTGAACAGTTTGCGTAGAACAGCCTTCCATTGCACTTGAGAGCCGCGGTCGGCATTCATCCGTGAGCAGGCCCCGCAGATGGCGCTGGCTGTTCTGATGCACTCCTGCCACTGTCCGAGCAGGAATCGCTGCGCTGGGAATTCTGATGGGGCTGTATAGAAAATGTGTGCCTTTCAGGTGACTACTGGAAACCAGATGTTTTTGATAAGATTTTGATAAATGTATTGGGATCCATTGAGAATAAGATTTAACATGAAAATAAATAAAAAGCACCCAGGGGAGTAATTCTGTTTTATTTATATTCCTTAGCTCGGATAGATTTATTTTTTTAATTTTTTTGTTCTGTTCCTTTCTTCTATCTTTCTTAATAAGAGCGTTATGAAATGTTTTCTGCCCTTTTTTTAATCTAAAACCTTCAGCAATGCATACAGCACAACTGAATTTTCAAAGGAGAACTCTTTGAAGTCCTTTTTTCTTTTTTCTTTCTTTGTGTCTCAGTCTCCCCCTTTCTCCATCTCTCCCCCCTCCTTCTCTCTGTCTGTCAAGTTCAAGAGCAGCTCAGATGCCATGAATTAAGTGAAGCACAAAAGGGGAAAAGGAGACCCTTTTGAAGAACAAAGGCCTCCCATTAGGCTGCCGTGTTCTTTCTCTGACCAAAATTGCTCCCTACATGGTTTTTATTGCTGTCCACATGCTTGGCACATAAGGTAAATACAGTAGGACCCTCGTTACCTCACACTCTCTCTTCCTCTTCCCTCTTCAATAAATGTTTTGTCTCTTTGATGTCCCTACTAATTCTTATACTGATTGTTCCCACCCTCATAAAAGCCCCAGGGGTAGTCATGGTGGTGGATAGCATTAGATACTGTGTAAATGCTTCCAGAAAAGAAGACAAACTGCAGCCAAGGAATGTATTTCAGGTGGAAGAGAATAGGAAGGAAATACAGATGTTTTCTTTTCTTCTCAACATGTTGCCTCTGTGGCCTAGATAGACTTACATATCTAGGGAAGTTCATAATTTCTTCCCGTTTGTTTCAAAAACAAACAAGGAAATAGGACTAAATCAGAGTTGCGAGGAAATGCATGCCACAAGACTTTCAAGCTATAGAAATCTTCTCCTAAGCCGCCTTGGTTATTTATGTTTTGGCTGTCTGTTCCAGAGTTCCGGTGAGAAGTACCTGCTAAGGTTCAGACCTAGACAGGTTTAAAATGTGAACTTTGTAGTGCACACCTTTTAAAAAGAAATCAGTTGGGCCCTTCTTACTGAAGTGAAGTTTAAAAATAGCACTGACATACAGGCAAGCATATTCAAAACCACTGTATCTTAAACCTAAAATTGCAACTAAACTTTTTAGTACCTAAATGACAAAATTTGCTGATGGTTTAAAAGGCATCTTTTGGAGAGTTTATTTTTATGGCAGAGTCTTGAAAGATTAAAATAATTGATGTGAGACAGCATAATTCATGCCTGAGTTGCCTGGAAATTGTAAAGTGTTTCTTGGAATTTGTGTAGTCTCCCAAGTTCTTTCCAAATAAATTATTTTCAAGGATATTTATTTGGTTTGGTATTTGTGCTTGCTTCCATCTTCTAAATCTGCATTTTCACTGACATAAAGTGTTTTTATCACCTTGTGTAACACAGTTAAATATGTAATGATTAACAGAAAATGCCCCACTATTTTTATTTTTGGCACTGCTGCTTAATGCTACCACCTCACTTCCTGGAGTATACGCTTTTGTGAGCGTATACCGTTAATGAACATAGTAATTCCAAAAAAAATGTCAACAAGGCTACTTAAAGTAGTAACAATGACTCTTATCAGTCTATTTCGTAGATTATAAGGCAAGGAAAATCCATCTTGAAATCTAACTTTTCGTGGCAAGTTTGTTTTTTTTTTTCCCTCCCATTGATCATGTTGCATAGAAATTTTACAACAAATTATATTGATGGTAATCAGTCAAATTTTTCTGCACTCTGTAGGTGAGTAAGGTTTTACACACTCCCTTCCCTGCAAAGGAATTAAACTCACTTCCACATCCACTTGTAATTGGCCTAGTTAGCTTTCTGCTGTGTGTGGAGGGGGGCTGATGCTGGCATTTAATGAACTTTCAGTATGTAATTGGCTTGTTTTGATCCACATTTTATGCAGGCATGGATTGTCAAAATGGAATCTGTAACTTCAGGTGTTCTGGTAGAATACTCTGTAGGTAGCAGTAGTACATCTACTTGTGGTAGATGTGTGTGCTGTGATTAATGGCAGTGGCTACAGCTGCCTGAGTATGGAAGATGAATCTTTGTTCTGTCCTTCCCCTCCCCCTTACCACACACCATTTGTTATGTAGCCTTTCCTGTTGTCATTTAACCTATGTCCTCTTACTCCGTAGTGGAGCTGTACCTGTAGTCATCTTCCCCAGCCTCACAAATCTGAGCCGGACCCTCCCTCCCTGCCTGCCTGCAGGGATGTTCTGTTCGCTGCTCAGAGTGGTCTTTGGCTGACAGTGGGAGCAGATCGTCACCCTGCTCCTGAGCAGCAAATGCAGGTCTTAACCATGCCAGGATTGTCACAGCAGCTGCTGGAAGTAGAGCAGTCGGTGAGGAGATGCACCTGCCATATCCACGGTTTAGCTGCAGCAACTGTTGATTAGTATTAACTTCCAGTCACTAGCGTGGAGGAGCTTTTGTTGGGACTTGTGCTGTGTACTGAGTGTAATCCACGTACCACCACTGACAAGTCTGAGAACCACTAGACTAAAAGGCTCCATGTTAGGTAGAATAAGAGTTTGAGTTAGATGGGGCTGTATCATGCAATTTAATAATACAATTGTAATACTAATTGGTATTTCTATAAAGATTAAAAGGAGCTTTATATAAAATACATGTTACCAACACAAACCGAGTGGCACCTTCTGAGTGCTCCTTCCAACACTAACAGGAGAATGGTTTTCCCAGGAACATCTTGTAGATAACTTGTGGTTTTAAATTCCATCGGATTATATTCTTCCTTATCTGTTTTCTTTAAGATCACATAATGCGCACCCAGAAGAGACCACTGTGAATTTTTAATCTTATGTCTGCACAAAACAGACTTAGGGCCTGAATTTTGAGTTTTATTTGGTAATTTCTGTGTAAAGATCAGCGACACGTAGTAGAAGGGAGAAACTTGACTTCCCTTGAAGACTTCTTGAAATACATGTTGAAAGAACATACTAGCAAGAGACTTAGTTTTAATTACTCAAAACTGTGTTCCTTACTTATGTAGGAACTGCATATTTTTAGCGATAGTATCTAGGGCCTCAAGGCAGAGCCCCACAATGGAAAAGACTTATTGCCGCTCTTGAAATAAGTTGAACATTTCTAAGAAGTGGTGATGTCTTCAGAATGCTTTTGCACCACCATGTTGGCAGTTGCAAAAACACACTTCAGTTGAGATCTATGCCATAGCTTCAAACAGCACTGAACTTGATATGCAGAGATAGGAATCTTTAAACAAGCTGAAATCCACCTAGACGAATGAGGCTCAGAGCCGGGTCCGGCACTTGGGTCACAACTCCTCCATGCAACGCTAAGGGTTGGGGAAGAGTGGCTGGAAAGCTGCCTCGCATAAAAGGACCTGGGGGTGTTTGTCGACAGCCAGTGAACGTGTGCCCAGATGGCCAAGAAGCCCAACACCATCCTGGCTTGTATCGGAAAGTGTGGCCAGCAGGACTAGGGTAGAGATCGTCCCCCTGTGCTCATCACGGGTGAGGCTGGACCTCAAATACTGTGTACAGTTTTGGGCCCCTCACTACAAGAAAGACATTGAGGTGCTGGAGCATGTCCAAAGAAGGGCAGCGAAGCTGATGGAGGGTCTGGAGCACAAGTCTTAATGGGGAGCGGTTGAGGGAACTGGGGTTGTTTAGTCTGGAGAAAAGGAGGCTTTACCACTCTCTGCAGCTACCTGAAAGGAGGCTGTGGCAAGGTGCGGGTCAGACTCTTCTGCCAAGTAACAAGCAATAGGACAAGAGGAAATGGCCTCAAGTTGCCCCAGGGGAGGTTTGGATTGGATAATAGGAAAAATGTCTTCACCAAAAGCACTGGCACAGGCTGCCCAGGGAAGTGGTTGAATCACCATCCCTGGAGGCATTTAAAGATGGGTAGGCATGGCGCTTAGGGGAATGGCTTAATGATGGACTTGGCAGTGCAAGGTTAACAGCTGGACTTGATGATCATAGAATCATAGAATGGTAGGGGTTGGAAGGGACCTCTAGAGATCATCTAGTCCAACCCCCCTGCTAAAGCAGGTTAGCCTAGAGCAGGTTGCACAGGAATGCATCCAGGCGGGTTTTGAATATCTCCAGAGAAGGAGACTCCACAACCTCCCTGGGCAGCCTGTTCCAGTGCTCTGTTACCCTCACAGTAAAGAAGTTCCTCCTCATGTTCAGGTGGAACTTCCTGTGTTCCAGTTTGTGCCCATTGCCCCTTGTCCTGTCGCTGGGCACCACTGAGAAGAGTCTGACTCCATCCTCTTGACACCCACCCTTTAGATATTT
>VZSC01016395.1:10868-29103 GCA_013398225.1 Steatornis caripensis
CCCTCGCGACGACACCAGCCACGTAGCCAGGAGTTGACGTGCATTATCTTTCTATTCCTGGCTTCACCCTTACCTCTAACCGGTAAAACGGAGGAGAAGATGACTTGCGCTCCGACATTTTTCACTCGCTCCCCCAGGGCTCTGTAGTCTGCCTTAATTCTGGTCAGACTCCGGTGTGCAGTGTCATTTGTACCCACGTGAAAGAGCACCAGCGGATAATAGCCCAACAATGTAACTTCATTAAACTTTTTCCCAACAATGTAACTTCATTAAACTTAAGTAATGCTCTTTAGAATATCACTTGGTACATAAACACCAATCATTACTATAAACATAGCTTCCAGGACTTGCATTGTAAAGCTCTTGGGGTAATTATGCCTATCATCTCATTTACACCTTTGACATTCTGGCCTCCAATCATTGACATATTCAAGATGACGTTGAGGTAATTGTGTCAAGAAGATACAAATTCCTGTGTAATTTTCAACACCTCTTCATTTTACTTTGAGAAGACAGATTACACAGAAGTGCAGAAGAAAGCCAAATAAAGATTGTAAATACAGAGATGAAAGGCAACAGGAAGAATTAAATGGTTAATTACAACTAGGGAGAGGGTACCCAAAAAGCTGGGGAAGGAAAAGGAAGTATTGAATGAACACAACCATAAACAAATATAGCCATGTTTATAAACCTCTGCATTCCTGCAATATAAAGCAAACTACATCAGAATTTGTTTCAGTTTGGGTTCAGATAATATGAAAACTTAATCTCCATCTAGTTCTGCTCTACACTGTCTTTTGCTTGTGCTGGTTCCACCTCCAATCTGCCACAGAGAAGAGAATTAAAAAGATGGCTACAAGTACCAAACTTATTTTAAAACTCACAATATTGGACCTCAAATGCATGATTTTCTGGGGTTAAAATCAACATAAACATAGATGAATTTGTCTTTTGGGTCACTGTCATGGTTTAACCTCAGCCAGCGACTAAGCACCACACAGCTGCTCACTCACTCCCCTCCATGGCAGGGTAAGGAATTGAATCAGAAAGGTAAAACTGAGAAAATTCGTGGGTTGAGATAAAGACAGTTTAATAGATAAAGCAAAAGCTGTACACACAAGCAAAGCAAAACAAGGAATTCATTCACTACTTCCCGTTGGCAGGCAGGTGTTCAGCTATCTCCAGGAAAGCAGAGCTCTATCACACGTAATGGTGACTTGAGAAGACAAATGCCATAATTCCAAACTTCCCTCCCTTCCTTCTTCTTCCGCCAGCTTTATACACTGAGCATGATATCATATGGTATGGAATATCCCTTTGGTCAGCTGTCCTGGCTGTGTCCCCACCCAACTCCTTGTGCACCCCCAGCCTCCTTGCTGGTAGAGTGGGGTGAGAAGCAGAAAAGGCCTTGGCTCTGTGCAAGAACTGCTCAGCAATAATGAAAACATCCCTGTGTTGTTAGCACTGTTTCCAGCACAAATCTAACAAAATAGCTTCATACTAGCTACTACACAGAAAATTAACTCTATCCCAGCCCAAACCAGCACAGTCACCAATACACTAAATCCACATCTTCTTGGAAGATTCTCTGGGGCTGTCAACTGTCATCCTCAGACTGTTTGAATTAACACCACAGAAAAGCAGCGAAGTCTGGAGTATACCTACCCAGCTTACAAAAGTATACACTGTGTCCTTAGTATCCTGCACCCAGTTCTGAGCAGCCAGCTAATAAATCAGGAGCAAGCATTCTTTAGCTACAGCTGTAAGCCTCATTTCTATCTCCAAAAACCTTCCTCAGCATTTGCAATATAATTATAACAGCAACTAGAAGTATTATTTTCTTACATCTCTGGTGGTGCAAACAAGCCCTTCACATTTTGTACTCATTTTAACAATGTTGCTAGTAACCCTCAATAAAGAAATGACCTTATATTGCATGGTACATGTTATTCCCTGTTTGTTTAGTCATAAAGCTTTTGGTTCTGACTTGTCCTTGGAAAGCAAACAAAGCAAGCAGAATCTCAGCACCCAAGTGTTTTGTTGGAAATACACTAACGATTTAAAAATTTTACCTAGCAAGATGAATCAGGAAGAAGTGAATAATAAGGGTTTTGATGACTCATTAAATGAATCCTTTGGTCTAAACTAATAACAGGCATATAGTCCAGTATTTACAGAGTTATGCTGGCTATAATCACAGCTCTCTAAGTTATACTGGAGTCATAGTGAGGTGGCTGTCGACCAACATCCCTAGGTCTTTTTCTGTCAGGCAGTTTTCCAGCCACTCTTCCCCAAGCCTGTAGTGCTGCATGGGCTGTTGTGACCCAAGTGCAGGACCCAGCACTGAGCCTTGTTGAATCTCATACAATTGGCCTCTGCTCATTGATCCAGCTTGTCCAGATCCCTCTGTAAAGACTTTCTACCCTCAAGCAGATCAACATGGGGGAAACCAAAAGCAGTTCTCAGTTGGCGAGGCACGCTGCAGTGACAACACCAAGTTTGGTGTCTGTCACAGGGGAGAGCAGTTAAGGTTTGTCAGTCATTCAAAGAATCACCGTCAAGATACGAGGGAAGAGTGATTTTAATATGAGCTTGAGAACAAAGCGCAACTTATACAGAATTCAATGGCAAGATTCACTCTGTTACTTAATATGTGGGGGATGGTGACAAGGGATTGGATCAGAGTGGTGCTTAGGTGTGACAATAACAGTGAATGGCAGGGGGGAGGAGTGATTATACAGTAGTCAGATAGGGTAAATCAAGTCAGGGATTGGGTTAGAGGGATGTATACAGGTTTTAGGGAAAAGGGTGTAAGGAGTGCCCTCCCATTGAGTCACGAGGTTCGGAAAGGACCTCCTTGCTTTCTAAACTCCCCCGAGAGGAGTCTAGGTGCGGCTGAATCCACTCCTAGTCCCAGACTTGGTCAATGGTTTACAGCTAAAGGAGTGTAGTGTTGTGATTGCAGTGAAAGTAACTTAACATATAGGTATGGGTCTTATAACAATTGATAGCAGAAATAGATTGGTGTCTTAACACTATTACAATAAATCATAAAACTAAATTATGTGATTAGTAATATTTGGTTAATATTTGATAATCAACAATTATACAACTTATCTAATGATTTAAGATTTCCTAACTTAAACATACTCATACAGATTTAGAGGTTAAACTTGAATTAAAATGTTAAATTTGGTACCCAGTATCCTTCGAAAATCACATAGAGTCAAGTAATAGTGAATTGCTCACTACTTCGATCTGTGAAAAACCATCATGAAAACCCAAACCCAAGACTTACTCAATTTGTCTAACAGTGAAGAGTCCAAGTGACATAATGGAACGTCACGAAAACTGCTCTGAGAGGCATCCCAACTAGGAGGGAGATGCACAGTCACAGCCTGCTGTGGTCCCTGAGAGCTCTAAGGGTCTTGCTTTTGCGACTACTACTTAGAGGGTCACAAGATAATTGGCTTTGGTCAATATTATTGTTTAATGGCCATTCTTCTTATCAGATGGAGATGGTTAGTCTTGGCTTCTCTCAGATGTGGGCTGCAACCCATGCAGGAGGAATTTAGGCATGTTTCCCAGGCAACAGGAGTTCCAGAGGTGGTCTAATCACTCCAACTCACTGTATTTTCCCATCAGGAGTTCCAGGTGCAGTTAGGGAGTGCCTAATCGCCCCAACTTCTGTGCTTCCCCTGGGACAGAGAAGTGCCATATTGTTTCAATGTTTCAGCTCACTGCACCAATAGGCAGGGTCAGAGAGTGCCAAGTTATTCCAGTTCTTTGTTCTTATATGGTGATGGATGATCTGACATCGCAGTGTGGCCTGCGAGTAGGGGGAAGTGGGGTCTGCACCACCACAGTGGCTCAGCACTAGTTTGAGGTGGGCAGGTGTGTTCCTGGAGACAAGGAAACCCAAGCAGAGCAGAGGGACCTGCCAGGAGTCAGCAGCTCTCGTGAGCAAGGGTGATGCGGTGCTGACGTGGTTTAGGCATTGCCAGGAGCAACCACAGGAGATTTAAACAGCCCTAGAAATCACTAGTGACCAGGGTTGGCAAACGGCAGGGCATGTCAGACAGGGCGTGGCATGGCAGTTTGTGCAGCATTTCACACAACAGTTAGCGCAGGGAGGGCTCTGCAATCTGCTTGCAGGTCCACAGCCCAGGGAAGTGCTCCTAGTCTCTGACAAAATGGTGGGCACTTGCCTCAAAGCCAAAACAAGTGCTCCTACAGAGAAAGACCCTGCAAGGACTGATGCCTCCACCCAGACTTAACCAGTAATGAAGATTTCAGTACTTCAGGTGGTATGTTGCAGGGAGCACCCAGGCCCTTCTCCTGGTGAAAACATAAGTAAGTACGTGCACAAGATGTGCACGGGTTGACAATCTGTTACGCCAGGTGGCCGAGTTGCAGGAGACAGTCAAGGGACTATGTAGTATTAGTGGACATGAGATGGAGATAGATCAGTGGTGCTAGAACCATNAACCCAAACCCAAGACTTACTCAATTTGTCTAACAGTGAAGAGTCCAAGTGACATAATGGAACGTCACGAAAACTGCTCTGAGAGGCATCCCAACTAGGAGGGAGATGCACAGTCACAGCCTGCTGTGGTCCCTGAGAGCTCTAAGGGTCTTGCTTTTGCGACTACTACTTAGAGGGTCACAAGATAATTGGCTTTGGTCAATATTATTGTTTAATGGCCATTCTTCTTATCAGATGGAGATGGTTAGTCTTGGCTTCTCTCAGATGTGGGCTGCAACCCATGCAGGAGGAATTTAGGCATGTTTCCCAGGCAACAGGAGTTCCAGAGGTGGTCTAATCACTCCAACTCACTGTATTTTCCCATCAGGAGTTCCAGGTGCAGTTAGGGAGTGCCTAATCGCCCCAACTTCTGTGCTTCCCCTGGGACAGAGAAGTGCCATATTGTTTCAATGTTTCAGCTCACTGCACCAATAGGCAGGGTCAGAGAGTGCCAAGTTATTCCAGTTCTTTGTTCTTATATGGTGATGGATGATCTGACATCGCAGTGTGGCCTGCGAGTAGGGGGAAGTGGGGTCTGCACCACCACAGTGGCTCAGCACTAGTTTGAGGTGGGCAGGTGTGTTCCTGGAGACAAGGAAACCCAAGCAGAGCAGAGGGACCTGCCAGGAGTCAGCAGCTCTCGTGAGCAAGGGTGATGCGGTGCTGACGTGGTTTAGGCATTGCCAGGAGCAACCACAGGAGATTTAAACAGCCCTAGAAATCACTAGTGACCAGGGTTGGCAAACGGCAGGGCATGTCAGACAGGGCGTGGCATGGCAGTTTGTGCAGCATTTCACACAACAGTTAGCGCAGGGAGGGCTCTGCAATCTGCTTGCAGGTCCACAGCCCAGGGAAGTGCTCCTAGTCTCTGACAAAATGGTGGGCACTTGCCTCAAAGCCAAAACAAGTGCTCCTACAGAGAAAGACCCTGCAAGGACTGATGCCTCCACCCAGACTTAACCAGTAATGAAGATTTCAGTACTTCAGGTGGTATGTTGCAGGGAGCACCCAGGCCCTTCTCCTGGTGAAAACATAAGTAAGTACGTGCACAAGATGTGCACGGGTTGACAATCTGTTACGCCAGGTGGCCGAGTTGCAGGAGACAGTCAAGGGACTATGTAGTATTAGTGGACATGAGATGGAGATAGATCAGTGGTGCTAGAACCATGTTGGTGTAGAGGACACCACTGTGAATGAGGCACCTTGGACCTTGGTGACCCATAAAAACAGGACTCCACCTCAGTCTCCACCCTCCAGCGTCACAACCAAAAACAGATGTAAAGCTTTAGCACTTACAGACACCCACGAACAAGGGCTGCAAAGAGTGCCGGTACCATCACACAATGGATGCCATAAAAAGAAACAAGAAGTGCTAGTAGTGGGTGATTCCATGTTACAGGGCACTGAGGCATCCATCTACTGACCTGACAGGGAGTTAAGAGAGGTATACTGCCTTCCAAGAGCTAAGACCAGAGACATTGCCAAGAGGGTGCCACAACTTGTTAAGAGCACAAACTATTATCCACTACTACTCTTTCATGTGGAAGACAGGAGACCTGGATGGGTGAGCCTCACCTCCATCCCTGGGAAGGTGATGGAACAGCTCATTCTGGAAGTCATCTCTAAGCATGTGAAGGAGAATAAGACTATCAGTAGTGAGCACGGTTTCACCAAGGGGAAATCCTGCTTAACCAATCTGATAGCTGTCTGTGATGGTATGACTGGCTGTCTTAGACAAAGGGAGAGCAGTGGGCGTTGTCTACTTCAACTTCAGCAAGGCTTTTGACACTGTCTCCCACAACATCCTCATGGATAAGCTTAAGAAGTGTGGTTTATCTGAGTGGACAGTGAGATGGATTGAGAACTGGTTGAATGGAAGAGCTCAGTGGGTTCTGATTAGTGGCTCAGAAACTAGTTGGAAACCTGTGACTAGTGGTGTTCCCCAGGGGTCAGTACTGGGTCCAGTCCTGTTCAACGTATTCATGAACAACCTGGATGAGGGGACAGAGTGTACCCTCAGCAAGACTGCTGATGATACAAAGCTGGGAGGAGTGGTTGACTCGCTTGAAGGCTGTGCTGTCATTCAACGTGACCTGGACAGGCTAGAGAGTTGGGCAGAGAGGAACCTGATGAAGTTCAGTGAGGGCAAGTGTAGGGTCTTGCACTTGGGGACGAATAACCCCATGCACCAGTACAGGTTGGGAGTTGACCTGCTGGAATACAGCTCTGCAGAGAAGGACCTGGGAGTGATGGTGGCCAACAGGTTGACCATGACCATGACAGTGACCATGAGCCAGCAATGTGCCCTTGTGGCTAAGAAGGCCAGTGGTACCTTGGGATGCATTAAGAGTGCGGCCAGCAGGCTGAGGGAGATGATCCTTCCCCTCTACTCTGCCCTGGTGAAGCCACATCTGGAGTACTGCGCCCAGTTCTGGGCTCCCTAGTTCGAGAGAGACAAGAACGACTGGAGAGAGTCCAGTGGAGGGCTGCAAAGATAATGAGGGGACTGGAGCATCTCTCTTATGAGGAAAGGCTGAGAGACCTGGGTCTATTTAGCCTGGAGAAGAGAAGACTGAGAGGGGGTCTGATTGATGCTTATAAGTATCTAAAGGGTGGGTGTCAAGATGATGGGACCAGACTCTTTCTGGTTGTGCCCAGGGACAGGACAAGGGGCACAAACTGGAACACAGGAAGTTCCACCTGAACATGAGGAAAAATGTCTTTACTGTGAGCGTGGCCAAGCACTGGAACGGGCTGCTCAGAGAGGTTGTGGAATCTCCTTCTCTGGATGTATTTAAAACCCACCTGGAAACATTCCTGTCGAACCTGCTGTAGGTGCACCTGCCTTAGCAGTGGGATTGGATCTCTGGAGGTCCCTTCTAGCCTCTACCATTCTGTGATTCTGTAATTCTGTGACTCTGTAACACTCCCACCCAACTTGGTCCTGTCTGCAAACTCAGTAAGGGTGCATTTGATCCCCTCATCCAGATCATTGATAAAGATATTAAAGAGAACTGGCCCCAATACGGAGCTCTGGGAAACACCACTTGTGGCCAGCTGCCACTGGATTTAGCTCCATTCACCACATCTCTTTGAGCATTCGAACGCCTTATGTCTGACCACATATAAAGTGAAGTCTTAGTTATGTTCTCTGAAGTAAAAACTATGCAAAACCTACATCATCAAACCCATGTTCTTCCACAATCTTGCTAAAATAATGTTTATTTTGAAACAGAGTGAAAAGCCATGCAACATTACAACTTTGTTTCAAAATTTTAGCCCTTGTCTTTTTTCCCTCCTTTTTGTACTGGTGAATAAGGTTTATTCTATTGCCTGTGTAGAAATAGTAGGGACAAAATACACAGATTGACTGTCCCAAAACCTGTAAAGGAGTCACAGAATTCAGTAGCATTTACTGTCTTATCTTGAAAGATGCTAAATTTGTGTAAACACTACACCTTAAAAAGCTGTCTTTTGATGTTAGAAACTCAAATGTCCTTCTATGGTAAACAACATCCTTTTCCACTGAGGCGAAATACTCCATTCTTTACTGAACTTCATGTATCTTGCTGCTAATTATTATCCCTCCAATAAAATAATTCTTTGTTTCCCAAGAACTCTATTGCAGCCCATGTTAGATGAGGAAGTTATTAATCTTTTTCTGTACATAAGTGTACAGTTATTTACCCATTTGTAATACACTCTTATGGACTATTTGTTAATCTGGATGTCATGCTCTCATTTCATGAGGATAAATGCAAAGGACAGTACCTTACATAAATTTAATACTCAGTAGCATATAGACTTTTCATATTTAGCAGGTACCAGTTCTCTTTGCCCTTCAGTTTTTTTTTCTCTGTGAAATAAGATTGATTCTTTATTTACAATAGAATTTTTTCACAAAGGTATTTGTTTCAAACATAGATTGCCCTCAACTCTATCCAAATCTTCCAGCTACTTAGGAATTGAGAAGAGTCTAATTTTTAGTTATTTTTATTAGAGAATTTAGCTGAAAACCTCAAATATGGAGGAGAAAGAAAGAGAAGGGCACATTAAGTGGCTATCTTCTGTGCTTTTCTTGGTGGTTTCCATGCTCAATCTCTATGGAGAGTTCCCAAGTTTTTCCCAAAGCTGAAGTTAAACTAATGGATATTTAACTTTCTGTTGTGTTTGTTGCTGCTCTTTCTCGGTTATTAGAACTGCTGGGGCCTTTTCCTAGTCTTTAGGGCATTTCTCTCCTGTATTAACAGATCTCATAAAACTGTCCATTATTATTTTTATTTCACCTGTTCCTACCCTTAGTTCTTTTAGAACTGATCAGTACATTTCCTTTGTTCCCTCTGCTTAGATTATTTCCTAGCACTTTTTTTGAGCTTTATATCAATTTGAGAACCATTTCAAACATTATTTTTATGATCCTTAATTCCTGCCTCTCTGTCAGTATGTATCTCACTTCTGATTTAATCCTATTAATGCCAAGAGAAAACCCATACAGTACTTGTCATTTCAGATTAATAGAGTTAAATCACTTCTAAGTGTATTAAGTGCAACCCAAGTAGACAATATATGGAAAAAGAAACATTTTTTTTTTATACACAAACAAACAGAAAACCAGACAAATAGTGTTAGATCAGGCTATAAACTAGGAGGTGGTACATATTGACAGTTAAGAAACATTTATTGAAGATGAATGCATGAACTAAGTTCTTCTATACCATTCTAAAAGATTATTTTTCTTTTCTATAGTGACAGCATGCCTATTATTTTCATGAATATTCTCCCCCTCTCTCCTTGTTTGAAGAGCCTTTCATTAAATTCTGATATTGAGGAGTGGGGAGAGGAACAAATCAATTGCCAACATAGAAAGCATTTTATTCAATTAACAAACTGACTATATTTTCAGGCTACCCAGAGTAATTTCCTTCTACAATGTAAATAGCGCCATTATCAGCACACGATGCTTATCAATGCACAATACATTACAGGAAGCAATAACTGGCCACATAGTTGCTTCAACACTGAAATTCAGCTGAGTGATTTGATAAAATCAATAGCAATTATTTACTGCAATTGTATGTCAGTGCTATGAACATTATTCTTTTGGCATAAACGGGAAAAGCAAGAACAAATCCTAAGAAAAAAAGGATCAGTGTTTGATTCCCTGAAGAGATTTTACAAGAGCTCCTGGGATTTTTATTGCAATGGTCATGAGTTTGTCACTATTAATGTATTATCAAGAAAAGCTTTCCAGTGTATTTATTGTGTATGGGCCCACTGTTCCTAGTGTGCCACATACATTCATCAAGTGTAGATGGAATCATTTGGCTCTTGACCTGATCAGCTTCAGTTTTACAGCTGCATGTTTTGTTACTGATATGTGAATGTGGTTTTGCCTTTCAATGTCTAAGTTTGCTTGCCAGAAGATCAAGTTAGCTGCTCCAGATTCAAGCTAAGCATGAACCAGGAAGGTGTAAATCATGAAATTTGAATATTATAACTGTATAGATGTACTGCCTATGTCTGTTGGCTCCCCAAACCCTAACTCCTGGAGAATAGGTTGAGTGATACTGAGAAAATTCATTCTAATCCTGAACTGGGTTATAATGATACAAAAATCCCAGAAAAGAGTGAGAAGTAGGCATATAAAACAGCTTCCCCTCCCATATCTAGTGTTCTTGGAGAGATGTTAATTTCTCTGCCTTTCTTACATTGCACTTACATGTTGTGTATTACTGCTTGTTACTTTCTTGTAAGGAATATTATGGGAGATGGAACCCCCTGAAAGGTAGGTGTGAATCTCAGAGAGAATTTTTACTGTCTATATTGCTGTTTGCTACCTCCATTTCTAAATGAGCCTGTCTCATGAGCAGCATGCCATTGCAGTATCACCTCCCCAGGGCTTACTTAGTGTCCTGATATGAGCAGCCTGGCATCTAAAGAACTACTTGTTCACTGCTGTGTTTGCAAATCCACACTTCTTGGTAGACTACAAATTTACTGTAGGGAGGACAGAAAAAAATGCAGTCGAGTTTTGTTTGTTTTTTTATTTTAGGATATCTAGGATACAGGAGTGGCTAGAGGAAAAAAATGTCATTCTCAAATCTATATTTAGATTGCAAATAACAAGGTCTAAATTGTTTTTTTTTCTGTGTTTAGTTAAATTTGTTTCTAATTTTGCAAATCAATAAATTATGTTTTTTAAATATATAAATCACTTTGTTTTCTTTAGGAATGATAATAACAGAAGTCATCTCAGATGGATACAGAGCATATATCCCACTGGTCTGCCAGAAGCAAAAAGTTCAGAGATACTATTATTTACAAGTGAGACAAATTTAAAGGAACAGCGTTCGTCTTCCACTGGACTGTAAAGGATTAAATGGAGGTTGGTGTCACTCAGTAGCAAGAAACAGGAAAAGATTTTCTCTGACTGACAGGCCAGAGAGAATACTGAAACCTCAAAACAGTAGGTATCCCCTTTATCAGAATCGTTTTCCTGGAAGAAGGAAGCAACGTATCAAGGTAAAATCTTGTGATGAAATTCAACCTTCCTGAGAAGGTTTTCAGAACATATATGCACTTCACACCAGCTGATAGCTGTTGAACACCAAGACAAAATAGTTTTTATTCCTATCTCCAAAAAGACCAGCATACCAGTTCTGTGTATCAAGTGATGTACAGATTAAGGAAAAAGAACTGTAGATGCTAACTGTATAAATGTTACCTGGTATTCTCAGGGAGGAAGATTTCACTCGTTCACCTCTTCCATTTATACATCTCAAGTCATCAGGATTTATGGCTAAAATGACTTTAATTCTAGGTCTGTGAACTAATCTTTTAACACACACTGTAGAAGCACTGACAAGGTTACTGTTCATGCACCTGCAGCACACACACAGCACATCCCAATTCAGCCTAAGTAAGTACAATCTTTAGGCAATCTTTCAAATGCTTAAAAAAAGAAATTATAACAAAAGCAGTAAAAAAATTTGGCCAGAGTGCAAAGCGTGTTCCCAGACCAGCTACACATTGTTATGAACATCTAGAAGAATAGAACAGAATAGAATATTTCCAGTTAGAAGGGACCTACAACACTCATCTGGTCCAACTGTCTGACCAGTTCAGGGCTGACCAAGTTAAAGCATGTCATTAAGGACATTGTCCAAATGCCTCTTCAACACTGACATGCTTGGGGCATCGATCACCTCTCTAGGAAGCCTGTTGCAGTATTTGACCACCCTCTCAGTAAAGAAATGCTTCCTAATATCAAGTCTTAACCTCTCCTGACACAGCTTTGAATCATTCCCACGCATCCTATCACTGGATGCCAGAGAGAAGAGCTCAGCACCTCCATCTTCACTTCCCCTCCTCAGGAAGCTGTAGAGAGCAATGAGGTCACCCCTCAGCCTCCTTTTTTGCAACTCGATAAGCCCAAAGACCTTAGCCTTTCCTCATAGGACATGCCTTTCAGCCCTTCCACCATCTTTGTTGCCCTCCTCTAGATGCGTTCAAGGACCTTCGCATCCTTCTTAAATTGTGGGGCCTAGAACTGCACACAGCATTCAATGTGAGGCTGCACCAACACTCAATACAGCGGGATAATCACCTCTTTTGACTGGTTGACTATGCTGTGTTTGGTTAACCCCAGCAGGATGTGGTTTGCCCTCTTGGCTGCCAGGGCACACTGCTGACTCCTATTGAGCCTGCTGTCAACCAGCACCCCCAGATCCCTTTCTGCAGGACTGTTCTCCAGCCACTTTTCTTGTGCCTGGTATGACTCCATCTTAGGTGCAGAATCTGACACTTGGACTTGTTAAATTTCATGTCATGTTCATTCACCAGGCAAATGAAGAGGGATTACTGCCTAAATGGATGTAGGACTTACTACAGGATGCCAGACAATTTTCAATGGAGCAGAGAGAAATCAGGGATTGTATAGAACTTGTCAAATATTTTGAAGAGACACAGAAGGGGGAAAGAAGACATCAAACCAGACTGGATTAATTTATAATCACAAATTAAATCTCCCTAACTAAAAGTTATGCACACAAATAAGAGTTAGAAATGTGGTTACATACCCCATCAGTGTATTTGTATTTCATATAAGATTAATTCCCAGGCAGCAGCACAGAAAATGTACACTGAAGCTCTACAGCAAGGTTACTGTCTAGAACTTCAGGTGGTCACAACAACAAGAGCTCCATCACCTAAAATAAATACACTCTTTAATGGCATATTTATTGGGATACTTGATTCATAGGAAAGTGATACATTCAAGAAGAGAAAATTGAGAAGTGCACTGCAGTGCAGAAACCTGAGGCAGGATTTCAAGTAGGACTTAAACAGAATGACTTCAAGATGTTTTCACACTCAACTGTGAGGATTTAAGAATGAGTGTGAGAGAAGTAATTGAATATTACTTGTTTTTTCTAGAAAGGCTTAAATCTGAGAAACCCCTACATGAAGACTGAGATAGTTTTGAAGTGGATTTTGGACATTATTAATTCTGCAGAGGTCAGGAAGTCACTTGTTTTGAATTAAGATTGCAATTGAAGAGAAATCTGCAGCGGCAGCTAATCTAGCAATTACCTTCCTGATTACCTGTGAGAATATCTATATGATGCATCTATTTTCCATGATTGTGCAAAAGGGTAGAACAAGCTTGTTTCAAGGTGAGAGAATTTGATCCTTTCCTGATAAGAGAGGTAAAGAGAGAGAGAAAGATTTCACAGAGTATGAAATTGGTTAGGGAAATATGCCTTAAGCACCTGAAGATAGCCACAAGGGAACTAGAATGAGCTCCTTCGAATAAATCACCAGCAGTAATAGACCTGCTTCTTTTAGGAAAATGACTTTTAGGATGAGTAGCAAAATGAAAAGATAGAATGATATTGGGATGTAACTTACCCTGACTCTCATTTAGCTAAAATCAATATCTTAAATATCACCTTATACAAGTATTGCTAGAAGTTTTTAATCACTTCCTTGCTTGATGGAAAAAAGCAGAATGGTGATCTCTGTACAGAGAGCTACTGTCAGAAATGATAGCTAGAAGGCTGCATTAACAGAAACCACTGTTCCTTGATGACCATCTATTCTTCCCTCCCCTCAGGATTTTGGAAAAGGTACTTTAGATTCATAGATGTGGCAGCTAAAGGGAGCAATTACCATCATCTACTCCAACTTCATGCCTCCCACAGGCCAAAGAACATCACCCAGGAGTTCTTACTTTGTGCTCATAACTGTCAAGCTATAATGTCTTTTAGAATGCTATCTACTTTTGATTTAAAGACTTGAAATTATTGTGAGCTATCCAAACAAACTAAATTAAAAGTTCAACTTTATAATAGCCATTAATATATTTTTTGTTCAGTCCATTTGTGGACAAGAGTACTATTAGCTTGAGGTACAACTCTAACCAGTTATATTGCTGAAAGAGGATTTATTTTCAAAGAAGTTGCTCAAAACATTTGACAATTTCATAGGCAGTCAGTGTAAAGAATGCCCTGTGGTATTACACGAGCACATATATTTGAATCAGAAAATCATTTGTTATTGAACTCTGAAAGGCATTTTTGAGAAAATTGAAGAGTTCTATACACCTTGTTTACATGTTTTAACTATGGAGATGAACTATAATGATATTGTTCTATTCTTGTTAGAATATATAGGTTTCCCTGAAAAGATTGCTGATAGCTGTTGAGAGTTCTGCCTCTAACTTCCTGTGAATACATCACAAATATGTGCATCAGTTTTCCTGTCCGTTGAAGAGGTATCATGAGATTTACCATGCAGAGACAAGAATATACTTCTTTTCCAGTGATAGTTAAATAATCAGCTATTTTAATTAGAGATAATGGCAATGTAATAATACTATGTACCACTTTCAGCATGGAAGATTCATATTCCCTTGTCTTTACTCATATGTACTCTATTAATAAAGACTGGATTAACTAAATAAATGTAAATATTTATTATAAAGTTGAACTGCCATTAGATAACAGCCTATAACCACAACTGTTGTTTCATTATGTATTCAGCATTAAAATGTGTCTAGACTTTGGAAAACTCCATGCATGACTTCCTTCTGAAACCTTGTAAAACATTTATCTTCTGTCACAAAGTTTTGTTCATCTAGAATAACAATGACACCAATGCCATTAACATCAATTCTTCCTTGACAATATGTTTTTATTAAGCATATCTTGTTTAAAAAGCAACTTAATCGATCACAATAATTAGGGGAGGAGAAAAGCTAAAATACTGATTCAAAGCATCAGAATGTAATTTTCTTATGTTACAATTATTAAGGATAAGCTTTACTGTAAAGAATACACATTATAAATTTACTTCTTATTTAAAATGAAACCCATTTTTACTTCTTTTTGATGACAGTAATATACACTACTATGAATATTTATATTTAAATTTCCTGAAATGATTTTTGAAGTTTATCTTATCTCCCTTTTTTGCCAATAATCTCAAGTGTCAACGCTTTCAGAATACTAGTACTGAGAAAATTCAAAAGAAGCTCAAAAATACTGCTTGATCTTGAAGTTTATTAGTATATGGACAAATACATGCTTATACATAGAGAACTGCGTCAAACCTTTTCTTTCAAATACAACTCTAGTAGTTCACTAGAGAATGTGAAATACGTACTTCAAGTGTTAGACTGTGGAGTCTATCACTCCTCCTAAGTGATACTCTCAAATCACTGATATTCAGAAATAGTAACAGAACTTCAGATATACCACAAAGGTAATACCTTACAGATGAAAGTGTAAAGGTAAAATGTGGGAAAAAAACCCCAAACTATTTATATAAATACTTGCAATATACTTGATTTTGTCAGGTTATCATGAAAAATTATGACTTGCATTTATAGCTATGCTTACGTCCTCTCTTGGGTTACACAATTAAATGTCCATTTCTAGAGTACACTCTAATAGACACAACTATTCCTTAGACCAGAACTTGTGAGATAAAAAATTGACATTTCAGAAGTCTAAGTTGCGAGACAATGACACAATAACTTTGATTATTTTGCATCTTTTAAACTAAGGAATCACTTAACACACAAATATTATTAACTTCAAACAGTTCTGTACACATCTGATTGTGCAAATTTATTGTATAATCCTGTTTATACTGAAGTAAATATCTGTTCAGTGACAACACTACTATGCCTTTGCAGGCTATGCAGCTCTTATACTCTTTTCTTGAGTGAGACAATGTGAAAGTACACACAACCATGTGATAACTGTATACTTATCAAAAACTTTCATGATTGTACTGACATGGAATCTTAGGCACCAAAGCACCTCAGTAATTTGAATGTGTTAACTTCCATTTTCAGTCTTCTCTAAATTGAGTTATACTTTACATATGACTGAAATCAAAATAGCTCAATGTATTTACTGATCAGTTAGTACTATGCCTTTCTGTCACATCATGGTGCAAAATAAATTGTGTAAGGCAAGTATTAACTGAATGCCCAGTGATAAACGTGGCCATTTAGGCTTGTGGAAATCTGACACAATTAAGCAAACTATCTCTTTAAGGAAGTGGCCTGTCTCACATTAAATCTTTCAAAAAATGTAAACAGAAGTTTTACATTGAGAAAAAAACATCAGTTTCGAGCCAAAGATGAATAGAGTAAAAAGAGTATGCTAAAACAGTAACTGAAAGTGCAGTATGGGCCAAATTCCGCTCTCATGCATGGGTGCCTGATTTCTACTGATGATAATTTTATGCACTTACTGAAGGAAAGTAAACTTACTGGTACTGAGGAAGCTAGCTTTCCCTCTCATTTGTGTTAAAATGCCAACATCACCTGAGAGAAGAATGGATCAATTTTATGTCCATTCAGAGTATATTCCAATTTATGAGCTGCCATTGGTGAGGCTATTATTCATCCTTCAGAAGTTATTCTCCTCTGTATACTATGAAACTTGTATGAGTTGTAAGTGTATTCATTTGTATGTAGTATTTCCTTTTCAGCAAACACCTAAGAAATGCATTGCACTAATTATAATGCAGATTTTGTTTCTGCTTCCTTTTTAGAGTAAATTTAACTTCAGAGAATCCAGATATACAGGAACACACATAATTTAGACATTTACTTAGATGCTCTCATTTTATGTAACAGATTGAAAGGCCTAACTACAGTATCAGCATTTGTTCCTTGCAGTCAAGAGTGATATTTTAACCAGTGAATTAATGATGTAAATCTCAAAAGCCAATTTGAGATTGCCAGCCTGGGTTTTAACATATTTTTCTTCCAAACACAGAGAAGCAAAAAAGACAAACTTTGAGCACTATTCTGTTTAACAGTGGTAATCCTAATTTACCCTATTGTGAATGCTAGAATCAGGCCATTTGTTTAAAAGCTTTGCTTTGTAATTAGATGGTCACACACATGTAGCTAAAAACAAGATCATAATAGTCTATTCTGAAACATGTAATTGCAGCCAGGACTGAGCCATGTATTCAAAAGCCACCTTTTGTCTTTTATACAAGTATTTTTAGACTTTTTTAGTATGCAAATATACAGATGTGCCTACATTGTTGCACTTTGCTGAATGAGTTATGTCAGATTAAACAAGTACTACATCTTTGTTAATTACAATACTTAGGACAGAATTGTAAAGCATGTTGCTACACAGTTAATATGTGGGTTTAAAGGTCGTATTTGTACTAATGGAAGGATTTGTCTAGGTTATCAAGATCCATATTTTTCTACGATGCAAGAAGACTGTTGCAAACCCTGAACTGACATGAAAGGTTGCTGGCAAGTATGACAGAGTGGCAGAACAACCACCACATCACTCGTCAACTGACTTCCTCCAGACACCTCGGCTCCATCCTCCCACTTAAGGGTGCAAACCCAAGGTACCTGAAAGACAAATTTGGGAAGAGCTTGCTTTTACCTTGGCCTTTAATAATTTGCTTAGTAATACAGGCATTGAGATTTCTATTCAGCATTATTTGCATATAGAAATGCTTACAAAAATAATCTGAATTGACAGAATATGGAGACTGCAGGAATGAACATAATTCAATGAAAGGCTTACTTAAGCGAGCTTGCTTTATTTTTAGCCTTTGTATTTGTTTCCTTTACAGTATCAATAAAGTTATTTAGATGTTTTGTTTCCTTTTTCTTGAGAAACAAACAGATTATTGCAGTCTCAATTTTATTAGTATAAATTCAAAATATTTCTAGATGCTTTGTATAGATTTCAGATCAATTTTTTGATATTTTGCAAGCATAGAATTCTGTGAGTTTCAGTGGAAATTACACATGAGAAGAAGCGAAAATTAGAACAGAATGTGGCCTTGGTCTATTTATAGATGGTGCTTCTTAAGAGCAGTTCTTTTAAGAGAAAGCTTCAGAGAAATCTTCAAAAAGGGCAAGAAGGAGGACCCAGGAAACTACAGGCCAGTCAGTCTCACCTCCATCCCTGGAAAGGTGATGGAACGGCTCATTCTGGAAGTCATTTCTAAGCATATGGAGGAGGAGAAGACTATCCGGAGTAGTCAACCTGAATTCACCAAGGGAAAATCCTGCTTGACCAATCTGATAGCCTTCTATGATGGCATGACTGGCTGGGTGGATGACGGGAGAGCAGTGGATGTTGTCTACCTTGACTTCAGCAAGGCTTTTGACACTGTCTCCCACAACATCCTCATAGGAAAGCTCAGGAAGAG
>VZSC01016395.1:30466-46380 GCA_013398225.1 Steatornis caripensis
GTGAGGGTGACAGAGCACTGGAACAGGCTGCCCAGGGAGGTTGTGGAGTCCCCTTCTCTGGAGATATTCAAAACCCCCCTGGATGCATTCCTGTGCAACCTGCTCTAGGCTAACCTGCTTTAGCAGGGGGGTTGGACTAGATGATTTCTAGAGGTCCCTTCCAACCCCTACCATTCTATGATTCTATGATTCTATGAAATACCAATCCCCACTCAATTTTACCCTTTTGTTTCCTACTCCTCTAAGGTGTTTCTGTTGCTTCTCCAAGGGCCTACTTCCATCTATATTCTCCTGTTTATTCTGTGTTTTCTGTACCATTTTGTCTGCATTGCCACATAAGACCTCTTACTGCTGATAGTTAGTTCCTTCTTGACACGTTGTACTAACTGAAAGTAGCCTCCCTCTTTCTTTCCACCTCATTGACTCTCTAATCCATTTCTAAACATATCCTTGCCTTCTCCCTTGCCTAGAGCTCTTAATTCTCTTTGTCCTTCTAATATTCATTTTTTAACTCTCAATTTATTATTTACAACCACTCTGTAGAGTGTTCCGGAACACAGCTATACAAAAACAAATAATTTAATAAAAATAGGCATGACTTTCACTGCTTGAAGGTGAAACATTTTGAAGTCAGCTGGAGCTGTCCCTGAACAACGGTTTCAGGTTAGAGCACAAAAATCCTCCTGCTTTTACTCAGTCTCCATGAGACATGATTTTTTTGCATTGTATTTAAGGTTCCCTTTCTGTGAACATTTTTCCACTTGTAGAATCAGCTGCTGAACAAAAATACATACAGGGTATTAGCTAATTTTAGTAAATTACTTTTCTTATTGACTATCATTTCATACTGAGGTTTCTTTAACATGAATTTTTGAATCCAGCTCTTTCATTTTTAATTTAAATTAGATATTTCGACATAATATCATTTCTGGGAAATGTGCCTCTGTATTAAAATTTGATTACTTTAGGCTGCAAGAGAGTGGAATGTGTTGACTGCAGTTCCAATTAGTATTTAATCAGGAATGTAAGCGCCAACAAGCAAATCCCAGGGAATTTACTAGATCTGGTCATAAAGAATGCCACTTCCCCTCTTGAGATAACATGAAATGTGTAGGTTATCCAAATGTATTTGTAGACAGAATTGTTCTAGAGCAACAGGAATCAGAGAGAAAAGATTATGAAATTATATGTACCCTATTCTCTTTTTTTAACATGATTCCTTTAAGAACATTAAGAGTTTATGTAGGTGCCTGGGTTTCAAAAGATCACTGGAAAGGTTGTCAAGTGTTCTGGTATACTGGGAAAGGAGAGACACTGTGGTACCTGTTCCAGATAAAACGTGTGCTTTATTGATCTGGGACGCTGAATGTGTTCTGATCTTCCCATGGTGTGAGACTTAGCTCAAAACATGCACACATCAGAAGAGCTGCTAGTTTCTGGAAGTTACTATCTGTTTAGTAGTCAGCCACAACAATTAAGTATTTTTGTTTTAGACTACCTACAGTCAAATCATGTAGCAGTTTGACTGACTAGCAAATGTTTTTCCACATCTCTTACACACCTACAGCAAGAGAAATAGAAAAGATGGCAAGGCAAGTAGTGAAGGTCTTTTTTCAGTGACAGAAGTTACATATTCACAGTTATTACCAGCTCTTTTTCCTAGAGGAGAAGGCCAAGTCTTTCACTTAGAGATTAAACAAGGCCTTATTTAAAACCAGTGAAAAGTAAATATCTAACCCTTGCTTTACTGTTTCCAGGGGATTTCAGAGGCAGACTGTAAATGACACTAAATGACATCTTAAGGGGATGGAATAGTTATTAAATACATGCTGTGAAAGGAAGGTTTCTTCTGTTTACATGAAAAATCTTAAAGTTACTTTTTGCTAAATCAAATGGTATTATTAGTAACACAGCCAAGGGAAATTAAATTACAGCCCTTTTTAAAAATTTATTTTCATGGGAATTTGCATTAACCACAGCCTTACTTTGTTTTCAGTGAAGGAGGTTGTTTTGTCAGTTAAGAAACACTTGTTTATGGTAGCAATAAACTCTGCCGTCCCCGACTGCTTACCAGAAGACAGTCAAAAATCAACTTCACAAAGGACAATAAGAAGAACTAATTTATGCTCTTCCCCATGCTAAGAGGAGCAAGGAAGAAGATATGGCTGAGTCACAATTTCTTTTCTGTTCTGTTGCAGAGGTAGTTCAGCTATTAGCATATTGTAATGCTATGTTGTAATGTCTGTCTTCAGTCAGCAAACATCCTGCCTGTTCCCCATAAAGTACTGCCTTGCAGTACAGTTTAAATAAAAAGAAATATTTTCAAAAAAATATAATAAGCAAGCTTGTGAGGGCTTTTTAAGATTTACTAATTTAAGTTAGAACTGTAAGTTAAGATTTTATTGAAGAAAGGACATGCAAAAAACGATGTCTGGATTTGGTGTACTGCAGAGTCATTAAGGACACATGATACTCTCTTTCTGCTCTAACCATACATACAAAACGTGGTAATTTATAAGAAAAGCCTTATCATGTTTTGAAAGCCCAGGAAAGCGATTAGCTATTAAGAAATTAAGCTATTTTGTTCTCTGAAGCTTGTAATTTGGGGAAGACCAACAGTTTCTTTTTAGAAGGACTAAAAGGGTAACAAGAAAAGGTGTTCCAAACCATCTTCTAGATCTTTCTCTTCATGGAAGCTTTAACTGTTAATGATAGTCTTTACTTTGAAGCAAATTACGGTCATATTAGGCAAGTAAAACTTCAAAGTACCACAACCGTTTTTATCAACTGTTGTTCATCTATTAGTTTTAATAGAGGGGTTGAGCATTTTTAATAGAATAAAATATGAAAGAAGCTGCAGGAAGAGCTGCCTTAGATACATTCCTGCTATTTCCTTCTAGTCATCCTCCTCACTGCTCTACTGCTATAAGCGCATCATCAAAGGTCTTATTAAACAAATGCACCCGTTTCATCATCTAAGGTGGAGAAAAGCAAGAGTCAATCCAAGTATTGTATACATGTTTTTCAGGAAGAAATACCATCCTTTGTTTGGCACACTACAGCTACTCCCCTAGAAGGTAGGTGCCTTTGGTTTTTAGAACACAATAAGGAGACAATATAAAAAGGAACACTAAGATATATGAGAAGAGGAGGATAATGAGTAAAAACACATGTTGGGATAAGCCTGAGCTTCTTATCTTTTACTAGGACCTGTTAATTGAATATATTAGAGAGATACAAGGAGAAGCATGTCTATTTTATAAGGAAATTTTACTCAGACTACTTCCTAAGGTATTCGTGTGGGTTTTTTGTTGCTGTTATTCTGACTCTCAGTTCAAATGGAGAAACAAGGTAAGTTTTTATTTAATCATAGAACTTCCTTATCTGTAGAAAAAAGCCAGAAAGACAAATTTAAATGTAACTGTTCAAATTCATTGCTATTTTCCTGGTTTCTCAGGAGGTAAATAATGCTTATGCAATGTTCATAGAGCTTACACGAATCTTAATACTTTTTTTCTCATAGTTTTCGTATCCACTGCACTCATTGAAGTGTTTTGTTCCAGCCTTCCAGTATATACAGGATTGTTAGGATGTGGAATTTAGGCCAGCTCACTATCCAAGGACAAAGTTTGAAGCTGGTGATCTACACAAAAGGAAGACAATGTTAGTGTTGTCAGTTCAGTGTAGGAGTGGCAACAGAGAAAATTCAAATTTAATAATTCTGGATCATCTTCCTTCAATAAAAAGAAATACAATCACTCCTCTAGACCCAGAGGACTAATCCTGACAGTTTCAGACCATTATGTGAGATGCTGAGTTCTCTCAATTCCCATAAACTGACAATCTTAGAGAAGAAACATATTGGAAATCCTGCCTTTGATCGTCAAAATTGAGTTTTAAGTCCCAGACGGAATTATTTGCGTTCCTCATTCTGTTTTCTCTGAGCTTCTTAGAGGGTTCTTTCCTATTTTTCCTTCAAAATCTTTGTTTGGAAAGACATGATACTTAGAAGTACCTCTGATTGCTTCTAGAATTCATGACAAAAGCTCTTTTGGTTTGGAGGAGGCTTTCTTGAAAGCAAGAGAAGTAATTCAAAGTAATTTTAATAGCTGCTTGCTTTCTATCTGCTTACAATACATTCCTCTGTTAAATACAAAACATTCCTCTGTTATGACTTTAATCATAAATGTGCCAAGTGCATAGTGGAATAGTTACATGAAGCACACACTGGGGGAATAGCGGAATCAATGTCCTTAGTCTGTTCTTAATCCCCTCTTGTGTGTGTAGGAGACCTGCGAGTGCTGCTATTCCTTAAACAGACACAGGGGCTGATGTGGTTTAGGTAGGGCTAGTTATGCAGCCAAGTCTTCATTTAAAGAGACTCAGAAGCCATCAGAAGGTAAGGGGGAGAAGCAAGAGAGAAATTGTGGTAATTATTTTTACTGTCTGGAATTCAAGAGAGACATCTATTAGTAATATAATATATGGAGAAGGCAAGAAAGGTAAAAAAAAAACTCAGCATTTTTATGTTGCTGCTAAAAATGTGCCTGAGACTTTTCCATGTGCAGCTACTACAGACTTAAATCAATACCAGTATTGTTTAGGATCCATATGGAGTAGCAGTCACCTGCAGGTGACCAAATGTAACTAAATTTAAACTGTTTGCAGGAGCTACACTGTCTCTCTCAACCAGCCACCCCTCTTCTGCCAGGCATATAGATCAGTGTCCTGCTGCTCTGAAATGTCCTTTATTCAGATGATCTCTCTGTAAGCCATTGCCCTTCAGTCAGAGTCCAGGTGCACAGATGTGATGGACAGTGCACATCCAAGTTCAACATGGGACTGAGAACTCAAGGACTCCCTTTGAACAAGGCAGATATTTTAATCCAGTTTCTCTGTGACTACTTTCTTAATTCAGTGACAACTCAAAAGAACACTTAAGCAGGTCTTAAGCCATAAATGCTCAAGATCCTTGTAAAAATGCCCCACATATTCAAGAAAATGTGTGCCAAATGTTGAACACATACATACCTACCTCTCAGAACTGGGTGACCCAGACACATCAAGTGCTTAGGTGAATTAACAGCATAAAGTTCTGTTCTAAATACAAACTCTCCTTAACTGTTACTTCTTTGCCTGGTATATCTATCCCTCTTGCAACTCTTCATACTATGCAGCAGAGCAGTGCATGTCAGGACTAGGCTGTGCAGTGAGATCAGCCGAAGAGATGTGAATATCCTCCAGTCATATGCAGGGGGGACTACAGAATGGTACAGATTCCCATCTTCTTCCTCCTCTGTTCCTATCTTTTCGTCACAATACTCACTGCTTTCCTGTCCATTACATTCACAGACAATATTTATAGCTATAGTTCTAATCATTTGTGATCCACTATGGCACAGATATTTTAGGAAAATTTCTGATTTAATGCCGAAAGATACTAAGTAACTGAATGGGTTTACAGAGAGGTATAAAGTTGAACAGGTCCTGTCAATCTATGTGAAGAACAGAAATACAATTATCTTGGATCCAATTCAATTCCCATAAAAAAAGGAGTGTCTTGGAGCTGTGATGTAAAACAATGGCACCATTTATAGTGTTACTGAGATATGGGAGGATAAACACGGTAACAGAAAAGACCTTATAAAATCAGTAGCTTTTTAAAATGTTATGGTCTACAAAATGGACATTTTATACTTTGTCATGATCATAAGACTGTAGATTGTGTCCTTTGCATAATAGTTTCAGGTTTCATTGCCAAAGAAGAATGTAAAACACAGGCCTAGAAGGACCAATTGAAATTCTATCAAATCATTATAACACTTCACCATATGTCATTACAAAACCAGTAGTTGTGCAAGAAACAATCATAAAATAGTCAGACTACATCTTTATAACATTTCTAGCAGTTTGTTTCAGTATTCGATTAGGAAGTCTTTAATCTGTGTATCTATATGTACAGAATAAGTATGAAATACGGGTATTTTCTATTATAATTATCTGCTTTGCCTGTGCCGTTATATACTTTCCCTCAGACATTTTACTTGCTTTTAAATACCAGAAGACAAGAAGCCAATGATGACAAATTCTGCTTGAAAAGAGAAGTCTACTTTGTATCTGGATATTGCAGTGAACATCTGACATGACATACTGTCTTTCTGGTGACTCCTTTGTTTCAAAACAGGAACAAACTTACACTGTTCATTAGACAAGCGCAACAATTTTGAAATGGATGCCCAGTGAAACTTGTTTTGCAGAAAAGACAGATTCTTCCACCCACTCTTGGAGATCCATAACCCTTCTACCAGATTAAACCAGAAAGGTGTAATTGATTAATCACTTCTGAAAAACTTAGTTTTTCTTTTTAGTCAGTGCAAGAAGATCTCATGATTGTGACTAGATCCCATATTGCAGCTTCCCGTTCAGAATAAATTATCGGCAAAGTTATAAACCAGCAGAAATAGGGGTTCATAATGGAAATTATGTCAGACCTTTAATTATGCATGGCATGAAGAACAATGCTGTAATAAAATTAGTGGGAAAAAAAAATCATATGTCATTTAGTCTACTATGTGCTTGAATACTTTTCCACTACAGATGAACCAATGTGCTTGGTTATAGTTGCTCAGAAGTTAGTTCTCTTAGAGCCTTAAAGGCTAAAAGTGCTTTGTACCTTTAAATTCATACATGAGTTCTGATTAATCACGATTTGGAGAGCATCTGCAGGAGACGTAAATATAGTGAATGTTGCTGATTCACAGTTATGCAAGCTGTTTGTGTAAGTCTGATGCAGCCAACGTTTAAAAGCGAATAGATACTCCAGTGTAAGCATCTGACTTTAGCATGTTAATCTTCGATGCAAGCACCAAGCTGCTGTGTGGTCAGTAGCAAGATACTGCCTTCGAACATTTGCATTCAAGTGCTCTGGTTTTGTGTATATGAGCATGTAATCTGGCCCAACAGGCACCACAATTAAATCAAAGCTGTTGCTAAAGCCACTACATTTGCATTATGGGTTTTTTCATTGTACTACATTTAAGCTGGTTTTCTAGACTGGACAACATTACCACATATGAATTTAACCTGTCCAGAGGACCATTTGTAAAGCTCAAACGCAAAAGAGGTTGAAACGTATTTGATGTGCATCTGGAGAAGAGCATCAGGTTCATTTTCCCTGAAAAGGAGCCTACTTCAGAAACCTCCAAAGTACCGTGTGAAAAAAAGTAACACGTGGAAAAAGGTCATGGTTGGGAGATGTACCTCAAAACTGCACTACTGCTTCCAACCAAAATAGAACTGTAAACTAACCTGCATCCTGACAGAAAGGAATTTATTGTGGTCAGAAAGTTTATCATCGTTGCTGTTACCTACTAACTGAAACAACCTTTCTTTGGTTATGCTTTGATTTCCATGACATGCCAGACAACCAGACACAAGAGAAAGAAATAAGCCACACTATTTCAGAAGAATAGTTCAGAATACACTTTGCAGCCTATCTCAAGAGTTTAAAACAGTAATATGTAGCTGATCTCTTACCAAACTGAATTTGGACATACTGTAGAGGGACAATTAATGCTCATACTAAAGGAAAACTTTATCTCTACAGAATAAAAACAAAGCATGAGGCTTGTGCAATTTCTCTCACTCTAACTTGAACAATGAAACCCAGTTTTCACCATCAGAAGAAAGGATTGTATAAAACACATTAAAGTAGCATTCTTACCTACATAAGGATTAATTCCAACCTCAAACTATTTCATATTATACCTGTACTCACCACAGAACAAGCTGAATAATATCAGTATCTTTAAGACTTGTGTGTCTGTAGATTGTTGATGGGCTTCTCCACCATGACATCTCTAAATTAACATCAATTTAGATTAGATTAACACCATAATTTAGATTAGATTAACAGAAATTTATCATTGATACATCAATGTTAAATTTGTTTCTGCTACCCACCACACAGACTGGTTATTTTTAGCAGAAGATCCACTCTAAAGTAGTCAATGTTTTATTAGAAGTCTTGAGTAATTTGCTTGTTTTTTCAAAGAACTGGGTTCCACAGTCAAACATTTAACAGAACTGAAGAACATTTAAGGGAATTAAAAAAAATATTAATTCAGTATTACTGGACAGTTTTTAAAGATTTAAGGGATTCTGTAACAATCTTACTATGTTCGAATTGATATGATTCTCTGAATATTTGCTTTAGCAGCATAACCTCCACTAAATACAAACTCCCTATTTACAATAGGTTACGTAAATGTGAGTTACAGGATTTGCTTCATTTTGAAACAGTGCTAACACATCCAAATCTGTGACTAGTACATCTTTAGCATAAAACTCACAGTTCTAGAGGAAATTATTATTCAGGAATGTGTATATTACAGACCCCTAAACAAGATAACATGAGAAACAAACACAAGCAGAAAAGGTTTTAAGTTCCAGATCAATTATTTCCTGCAAACAGCCATTGCCATTAACAACACTTCAAGGTAAAACAGGTGAAAATGACAGACTTTGAAATATAAGTGCAACTTTTTAAAAGTGTACATAGAAGATACTCTTTATCTATAATAATTGTTTTCTGATGCTTTCACTCTTAAAAGATATTATTATAAATGCTAGATATTGATTCTTGTGTTGAATGCTAAATGTATCTTCAGTTGTGCACTTTAATGCCATTTTTTTCAGGTCATCTAGAGATTTAATACAAACCTATAGCACAAGTGCGCAGGTACATAATAGAAATTATACAGAAGTATTTTATAATAAAAATGACATATAAACAGTATATAATAAGAATTCACGTACCAATGTTGGAAGCATTTGTCTCCTTTTCTGAATGACTCTGGATGCAATCTCATCCTGCCTCACTGAGTGGTGTCATGCTGCCTAACTAGTCCAACTGAAATCAATGTGATCATGTGTGATAGAGAAATTTAATGGGATAAAAGCATCAGGAAGGAACATTTGAGCTCTGCAGTTAAATCAACTAATTCTCTGTAATCTATACACTTAATTCAGAATTTACCTTGTTCAAAGCAGTATGATTAAGAGATTTACTTGGGACATAGACGTTTCATTTCGAAAGACCTGAGTCAGTACTAGAAGTGGAGTTCTTTTTAGATGGGTGAGCTCTTAGCTTCCTTCCTCAGTGCAGAGAAAGAGAGGGGCACAACTGAAATCACTAGGATTGTGCACAAAAAATTATTTCATCAGAATAAGTGTTTCTGAATCTGTCATCAACTGACAAGTGAAATAGCTTGAGTTACAGATCTCACCTGGCAGAGCATCTCTGATTGCTGGGCATATCTGGGAGTTTTTAGGTCTCTAATGTTAGCTTGAAAGATGCTAGATAAGTGCCAGCTTATCTGCACTGGTTGTTTCAACTCTGGTATGTCATAGGCTCTGAGGTGGTAAATTCCCTCCATTATGAAATTGAAAAATTCTGTAAATAGCATTTGCCATTAAGCTGTACTGAACATTAGTTAGAGGTATGTATTTCTCATTTGCACGTGCTTTTTCTCTGTATGTATACAGATGATTGCAGGATAATGGAGAACTATATTTGAGCACTTAATCACATACAATAATAAAACTTCCCCTAGTTTAATCACTCCCATTTCAACATAGTCAACAAGTTCAGAAAAGGTTCAACGAGCGCAGAACAAAGTATTGCTCACTGTGAATTTATTGGAGTGGAAGGAGTATCGGAGCCTCAGCTGTATGGTTTCAGTCTGCTTTCCTAAAAAGTTGTTTTCTTGACAATAGAGGATGACAGTTACTATGTGGTACCACTTATTCATTGATTCTAATATACCAGAGACTAAGCATATATTCAAATCAGCTGGAAGCCACATAGTCAGAACCTCGGACTCCTGAAGTGAAAAAAATCAACAAGTTCTTTAACAGACATTTACAGAGGGAACAGAGTGAAAAAGTGACCTGCTCTTATGGAAGGTTCTAACCCTAACACTAATTTTATTGCTTGGTAAGATTGCAAGAATCTTTCTCAGTGTGTCTGCAAGAGGTTTTTTGTAAAGTATCTTTGCAGGCATTTGAGAAAAAGTCAATTTCTGGAGATATTGTTTGCAACAGCACCTTCTTCAGATACTTATGACCCTTTTTTATTTCATTTGGTCCCAAATAATTTGTTTTGTTTGCAAGTTAAGAGCCATTCTACTAAGAGCAAATAATTTCTCTATGTCTTTCCAAATGACGTTCAAAACATCAAGTACTGTCATGGATGCCTGAAGACAGAATGATATCTTCATAAAAATGCAAATTCTTCCAATTACAATAGCAGTCAGAGTCACAGAGAGCAAGGGATTTCTCGATTGTCTTTCTTGTGTGGCACTCAACATTCCCGTGGAGGCACAGCAGAGGAAAACACATCAATTTAAAAAATACTAATGTCCATTCCCTTTATAATTCTTAATGGTATGAATATTATTTAAAGACTTTGGAATTAATGTATATCATTAAAATGTAACATGTTGCAAGTACAGCTTTTGATTAGAGCTGGTATAAAAACACTGCCATATATTTTTCACCGAAATTTTACAAGTCAGACACAGACGTTGAAAATTATTATAAACACTAAATGACAAGTAGGTCCCAATCTTGATTACTCATGCAATAGTAGGTAAAGATCACAATTTTTTAAGGCATACAAAATAACAAGTGAAATATTACTCAGTTTCTACTCTTTGGACAAGCAATCCAAAGCTGTTATAATAATTAAAGCTAATCATAATTAGTTACTGTAATCTACATATCCTGTATCATCTCTGGTTCTCAAAGCACTCCACAAGAGAAATCCCAGTTGTACAAATAAAGAAATAGAGACACACTGAAAGAACAGATGTATTTACTGGTATTTACTATGCCAGAACAAGCACCCAGACCCACATTTCCGACGTGCTAGTTTGATGCATTATTCATTCCTCTTCATCTGAGTTTTCTTTGAGTTTAGATCCAATCCAGATTGTAGACTGTACTGAAGCAGCATCAAGATGTCTGTCACCTTAATTTAGACAGGGTACATCACCTCTAAGAAGCCTAGTGCAGGGTCTAGGAATCATTCAGATGAAAAAGAGATTGCATTATCTTGTGCATACAACTACTGGCAACTTTACTCCACCTATCAGTGCAATTTCTTGGAAAACCCCAAAATATTCTAGCTGAACAAATGAGCTCAAAAGTTTTTTGAATGCTCTTTGCAAAGACTATATTGTTCAGTGCAGAATCTGTCTGCAAACACTTTTTTTGTTCACTTACAGACTTCGGGAAATTTTTAATATTGGAGAAAAATAAAGTAATATTTCTGTTGCCATTGTCTCCTCTCATACTTTGAGACATGCAAGTAGAAGTTATTAAGGTCGAGAGGTTGGCAGAAGTGACATATCAACTAAAAAAGTCCATCTATAACTACAGGCAGCAGAATTTAGTTTTCAAAAGCACTGCGTGCCTGAGAGAGATTTCTCTCTGTATTTTAAAGGTAAGTCTTTATATCCAAGGGACAGCCATGCTGGTTTGGCACTGTTGAAGAATTAGTAATTGTGCAGCAGCAGCAGGAAATACTGACTACATATTGAACAGATTAGAAATATTATGATAGCTGTTTACATTTTTAATATACCATCATTCAAATTTCTTTCCTTCATGTGACTTGGGGGCTGCAGCCTCCCCCAGAATGCCTTACTCTGGTCTCCATAGTTAAAGACTGGACATGCCATACAGTCCCATGAGTTATCGTGAACCTGTGCTGTGATGACTGGCTGTCAGAGAAGACCCATGTCAAACCCCAAGAGAACAGTCATTTCCTGGAAAACCACCAGCTAGGGTGATTGTTGTAGCAATGCTTTCCTCTTTCTCCCTACCTACATTACCCTCCTTTTTGGGTGCTTCTAAACTGCTGTGAGGCATATTTTGCTATCAGCACACATCAGCATTGTTGGAGATCAGGAACTTTATGTTACTGGCACCTCATTATAAGTAGCTGTGACCTGTGATGCAGCTGAACTCATGGTGAGTTCAATGACTGGTCTTGTGGGCTGTTTGCTTTGCACAGGAAGCCCCTACTACCTGCATTTACATTTCACGTCAGACACACTGCGATGGTTTTCAAAGAAATAAAGTCCATCTATCAAAAGGAAAACAGCATTCCTAGAAAGTATAGTTATATTTCAGTCTGCTAGAAGAACAGCTAACATTCAGGGTCTAAATGTTAATATTTATTGTTGTTAATATTGCAGCAAGTAAATTGCAGGATTTCGATGCAGCTTGCATGAAAGCTGTGTGAATTGCTATATGGGTTTTTTGTTGAATTCAGAACATTGTGTTTCTCACAGTCTGCCCATACCCCACATTGTCAGGGCAGCAGGAAGAGCAAAACTTGTACCAGACAAGCAGAAAGGGAAAGGGAAGAAAGATGATCTTGTGAAAAAGGGCAGGACCTATTTTTGCCCTTCAGAGAAAACAGAAAAACATTGGCTGTATTTTAGAAGACATAATCAGGAGTAGGGAACAGGAATTAATCCTCCACAGTGTCCCCAAATTTTTATTCCAGATTTTAATTTTTTATTTCTGTAAAGCATTTCCAAGTTTTGGCAGAAGGCAAAGGCATTTGGGTCATAAATCAGGATATTTTATTGCTGCCTTTCTCAGACTTATCTGTCCATTTGCTCCCAACTCTTGCAATCTTTCTACAGATCTCTACAATAAATATTTCCCTGGCTCTCTTATTTGGACTCTTCCAGTCTGCTAGAACTTCAGTCTTCTGTACTCAAACAGAAAGATGTTTAAGAGTGAGGGACTGAGAAAAACAGGTTTATTTACATTCTCAATAAATGTGAGGTCTCTTAACCAACTTCCACATGACTTTTCCGTTACTTCTTTGTTTTATGGAACATCACATATGTTGTTGATGTATATGAATTACTGGATGATTAGAGACGTGAGAGCTAATATTGGTAGTATTTGTCTATTTTTTCCCCCATTGGACTAGAATTTCAACAATGAAATACCATCTGATATATGGAAAAATTAGAAACAAAGAAGAGAAAAACAGTGGACTGGAAATTGTAAGGTAAGGGTAATTCCTTTTTGAAACTGAAAGAATCTAAGGGAAAATAAGCTGATAATTTTAAACTGATTTTTTTTCAATATTTTTCTTATAAATAGAATGGGGGTTTATTTGTGATTATCATTTCCCTAGTTTCAAAACAAGTTTCCCTCTAAAAGAAGTATTGTGGAGTGGTGACTGAGGACATTCTGTGTAGAACAAAATTTGAAAGGAATAAGTTTCACCTATGACTAGACACAGCATTCACAGATATCTTGTACTTGGATGCGAATTACACTGATCACAACATTCTTTTTTTATTTATAGGGATCTCTATGAATATGCATGAAGTTAAATTTCAAAAACAGACCTAGGGAAATTTTTTTTTTCTTTTTTTCATGACAAATTTCAGTAAAATGCATCTTTTTATAACTGAGTGAGTTTTATGTTTCTTTTCACTTGGGCACAGCGTTAAAAATGAGTAAGGATTCAGCAAATTTTTGGCAGAATTTGTCATACACAATTCTCAGACCAGTTCTACAGTTGGAAACATAAGCCAGTTTCCAGAAGCCTGAATGATCCTGGCCAACGTGGCCATGAGCCTAATCTCTGTTCATCAGTCTTTCTTTAGCCTGAAATCTTCATTAAAAAAAAAAAAAAGGCAAAACTGAAAGAAAAAGACATAGCCTTTGAAAAGCTATAGCAAATAAGTTCAGGAAATATCACAAGATACCCTATTCTATCTCTGCAGTTTGAGATTTATGCCAATTTTTCCCTCCCATAGGCATGAGCATCTTACATCCTGGGGGCTGCATGCACAGAATGAAATTCACAATCTGCTTCCAACAAGAAATGCAATCTGTTTATCACCATACAGAAGGCACTAAAATCCTGTCCAGAAGTTTTGCACATTGTTAGTGCCTATACTCCCCGTTTTGTGACAGTATACCTTTTCCTTCCTGACATCCATTTTATTTGAATATCAATGAAATGAATTATTTTATGAAGGCTGAACACAGCGTCTGTGCAGCACTTCACACAGTGTATAAAAGATGCATACAAAGCAGATCATGAGACCTAAGCACTTCTTTCATTACATACATGTTAGAATATCTATCAAGCATATACATAGACTTGTGCTAGGTATGTTCAGCCAGTAATGAAAGAAAAATTCTTAGGGATAAGAATAGAATAAATGTCAGATATTTAATGAAATTGAGAAAAAGAAGGGGAAAGTATGTAACGGAGATCTTTGCAGTCCTCCTTTGGGATTTAAAAAAGAGGCTTTAGGATGTAAGAAAGAGTATGTAACTGATGGATATTTATTTTATGGATGTATTTAAAACCTATCTTAGCAAAAGTAATTAAAAATGTGTTAGTGTTAGGTGTTCTACAATAAGAACACTGCAAATTTATACTTTTCTGAGTTGTAACTATGATCAGACCAATTTCTTATATATAATAGGGAAAAATGGAGGAGGATCCCTTAAGTAAACACATCTAATCTGTTTGAGCTATTTTAAAACAGTATTCTTCATTATATAAAACCAACATTTTAGAATTGAGAGATTCTAATGAGAGTGTATAATCTTTCTCTAAATGTTGATATTATTTTTAGCTGAATATTACAGCAACAAAGACCTCTTTTAAGGATTGCACCAGTAAAGTCCCACTAAAGAAAATTTTTCCGTGCATGTATCACAGACAAGTCAGCTGAAGAATAAATATACCAAGGTCACAATAATGTGCCCTGATCGCTCAACACCTATCAAGCTATTGGCAACTGGGAACACAGCATGAACCTTCACTGCAGGAGTAAGTGCTGCTGTCCTGGATGCTGCAGTTCCATTGGCTCCGTAAGTTCAAACTACCTGGCACCACTAAAATCATCCAGTTAGAAGTTTGATTTAATTGCAGTTTATGGATCTGATTACCTAGTTCAAAGCTTCTCAAATAATTGCAGAAATAATTATCAGCAAGGAGTGAATGGCCAAAACTACCAGTTAGAGTTCATGAAAAAACACCACAAAGACCCCCCTTAACCTTAAGGCTTCATATGTGGGAATGTCATTGCTCAGTTACAAAGACAGCAGTGCCACAGGTATAAAATCCTAAACATTCTCCACACATGTCATGTTTTAAACTCTACTAACATTCACAGAAAGAGATTTATTTTTATTAGGAAAAATTACCCCTGAGAAATGTTGCGGCAGTCTCAAGCACCATGTACATTTTATAGCATTAAGTAAGTTGCAAATTTTCAGACACACTGTTGTGGTTTTCTCAGGGTTATTATCCTGGAATAATGGAACAGCCTCTTGCCTTAAAACATGGGAAGCCCTACATGACAAAAGGTTCACATTTCAATTACTAGCTTCTCTTACCCATAGGAAGTAAAGATTTGAATATCAAATTTCTTCTTTGTACTTCCAAGCACTGTTTGAAACTTTTTGAAAACCACTGTGTTAGAAATATTTACTGTCTAAAATAAACACAACAAGACTGCAATGCCAATTCTTTTTCTTTTTTTTTTTTTTTAGATTTTGAGAAAACCCACATTATATCTATATGCCTTTGTATCGTGGTTCAGAGAGATTCAATTATCAGATGTTTTCACTGCTTGAATATCTGTCTATCAATGCAATATGTTGTCATGGTAGGTTGCTGCATGTCCTGGTATTTCACTGTCTTACTGGCCTAAAGTATGCCAAAGCATTTTTCTTCATGGTAAATGGCTGAATGGCAGAGCGCAGAGGGTTGTGATCGGTGTTGCAGAGTCTGGTTGGAGGCCTGTGACCAGCGGTGTTCCCCAGGGGTCAGTGCTGGGTCCAGTCCTGTTCAA
>VZSC01016397.1:0-16358 GCA_013398225.1 Steatornis caripensis
CATCTTATCCTACCTGCGCCTCCCTGACCTGGGCCGCTGCAGCTTGGTCTGCAGGGCCTGGTACGAGCTTGTCCTGAGCCTGGACAAAACGCACTGGCGGCAGCTCTGCCTGGGCTGCCTCGAGCACAGACACCCGAACTGGCCCAACCAGCCCGGCGTGGAGCCGCCGTCCTGGAGAGAGGCCTTCAAACAGCACTACCTGGCCTCCAAAACCTGGACCAAAAACACACAGGACCCAGAGTCATCCAACTGCTTCTCCCTCTTCCGGAGGAGGAAGGGCCGGCGCCGGCTCTGCGTCGGGGCAGGGGGTGAGTTTGGCAGCCTGCGGGCCGCCCTGGCCGCTGCCAGCCCCTACGATCGCCTTGTGCTGCTGCCTGGTGTGCATGAGGAGCAGGGCGAGGTGCTGCTCAAGGTGCCTGTGGAGGTTGTGGGGCAGGGCAAGCTGGGGGATGTGGCGCTGCTGGCGAGCATAGACCAGCACTGCCCCACCGCCCGCCTCTGCAACGTGGTCTTCATGCCGACCGGCTTCACCTCAGTGCTCTACAAGGTGAGGCTCGGCAGAGCAGGGGTGGTGGGGATGGCGGGTCTGCCAGGGTGTCGTGGCTGAGGCGGTTCCCTGCTCTGTGGGGGTCTGGAGAGCGTGAGCTGGGGTTCGTGGGACTCCCTAACACGCGGGGGCTCGGGGGCTTTGTACTCTGCATGTCTCTGCTTCATTCAATCAATAGTGTGGCAGTAATCAGTAATAGAAACAATCAATTGTATAGCGGCAACCAGTAACAGCAACAAACAGGTAAATACAATTACAGCTTACTGGAAACTTTATCACCAAGACAACAGCAGAGATGTTTATGATAGCGTACTTATATGGGTATATAATACAGGTATCAAGAGAACTAGATTTCAGAAGGGGCAGGTGAATTCTTAAGAGACGTCATCATTGTGGGATAAACTGAAAAGGGTTTTATTGATGGTTAAACGATGATCAAATTATAATTAATAAATGAATAATAAAATGGTCATCAAAGAGTGATTAAGCAGTAATTGGTAATTAAACACTGATTTAACACTCATTTAAATTACGATTTAAATGACGATTTAGATGGCGGGCTACTAACTACTCTTCTAATAATTAAGCTAGAGCTGGATATATATATAAAAGTTGCTAGCATACGATAATGTAAAATGTCACTTACCTTTTTATAGATATTGGATGCCAGGTAAGAGGTCTCTCGTCCTCACGAGTGACCTTGAGAGGTGTGCTGCTCAAGGGAGATCCCTGCCCGCCGCCATACAGGAGAGCTCGGTGCGCTCGAGGGGCTACAAATACTTGCAGTGTGAAGTCACCCCCGGGTGATTGTGCAGGTGTGGAGCTGTAGCAGCTTTAGTTTTGTCTAGTCCCAGCTCACGCTGGCAGCGTTCGTTCCTCGTAAGATGTGGCCTCCTTGGTCCCTGAGAAGATCTGGCCTGGCATCGTCTCACAGTTTGCGTGGCGGGGCTGACTTCAGTCAGGGCTACTTGTCGGTGTGCCCGAACCAAAGCACTGTTCACTTGGTCAGAGCGGGGGCGTCCGTCGCACTGCCCCGAGGGGCACCCGCCACCCCAGAGGCAGGAGGGCAACCAAACCAACCCCAAAAGTGGGGCCAATGGCGGACCAGTGAGTTAAGAGTCTCACATCAGAAATGCTCTGTGTCACAGTCTGGCGTCAGCTGGGAATCTCCGGCCAGGGTCTGACATCTCATAGCAAGTTCATGTGGGGAGTTCAGCCGGTTTAGGAAAGGAAAAGTATGTGCGTGACAGGATGTTCTCAGAGACAGAGGCTCTATTTTGGATAAAAATTAAGTCTATTTTAAGAGTGTGTGGCACAGCACCACTTTGAGCAACCATCTGTAGATGCTGTTAATTTCCATTTTTCACCTGGAACAGCCGATAGATGGTGATTTGTTTGTTCTTTCTGAGGAATTTTATTTTTCTAGACCGTTTCCACATTTCCAGTTGCCATTACAGTCCCTTGTTTTTCGCGCTTATCGGTGGCATCTCAGGATGTCTCTGGTCTCTCAGTACTCAGCTGCACCTCAGAGACACAGCTGTGCTTCTCAAGGATGTTTCTGGCTCCCAGCTCCTAAGCTAGTAGGCGTTTTCCTTTCTTCAGTGACTTTTGCCTTCTCACCAGCCGCCTTCCCGACTGCCCACATGGCGAGGTGTGAGTGGCCCGAGAGGCTGAGCGTGCAAGAGGCACGCCCGGGAGCTGGCATTCCCCACAGCGCGCCCTGCACCAGCCGCGTTGCCCCAAAAACCGGTTGCCGCTAACGTGTGCTCTGCCCTCAGCCTGGGCTGGGAGCCCTCAGCCGGGATGCCTAGGCTCTTCTCCAGACGTAAGCCGGGACACGTGGGCCCAGCGTTGCTGCCGTAGTCCACCCTGGTCCCCATGGACAGCTGCTGACTGGTCCAGAGTGGGATGTGCGCAGTGCGAGTGCCACACCAGTGGGCTGTGCCTCTGAAAACGAGACCTTCCTTGTGATGGGTCAGCCTATCGTTAGTTATAATTTATGGCTTCGTTTCCTTTTCACCATTTTATCACGTGACATATTTAACTTAATCAGTCTGAAGGGCCCTAGGAGAACAGTAACGCACTGGCACGCGGTGGGAAAACTTGGAGTCGCAAATCTGCTGAGGAAGTCCCTGTTTGTCCACGGCCGCGTGCGGGGTTGCTGAAGTAGACGCGTGGTGTCTTGCTCAGCGATGTCTCCTGCATTGGGCTGGTCAGCGTGGCTGCACTGCACCTTCCAGGCTGTCGCTCTGGTCTCCGTATGCGGTAGGGTTATGGTACAGCCCTTCACCTGCTGTCGGTGGAACGAGAGTGTTTCCTCTCAAATCCGTCAGTGAAAAACAAAGTAAAAAACCAAACTTACGGCAGTCCTACTGACGGTCATTAGAACACTGTGAGTTGCAGTTTCAGAGGCGCTTTCACAAGCAGCCTCTCAGAAGCTGATTCGATTGTGTCCCTCACAATCGAAGCCTGGAGCAGGCTAGCAGTCTGAAGGGATTTCTGTTTGGTTGTCTTTGGGTACAAAGAAATGCGTTTTGAAACCTGTTTGCAGTATGACCACTTCTGAGAGTGCTCAAGGTTGGAAACAAACGTTAGGACGGTGTGTTGGCTGCAAACTCCGGAAATCTCTGTAAAATCGCCCCAGCTCACCTGTCGTAAGCTATTGATCTGTGTGCTTTTAACGCGCACTAGGCAGTCGAGGGATAACCTGGGAAGAGAAAGCAGCGATGTAGGAGATTCCTCGTCAGATTAGGAGCACCGTGAAATTCGAAGCGCGCTGCTCAGCTTTTCTGACCTGACCCCTCCGTATCTTGCTGCATTTCTGTTGGCTTTCTCTGTAGTAGGTAAGCAGAGACTTGCCTTGCCTGGGCAGAAGAGAGATATTTGGCCGTGCACAATCATCCTGGTGATTTGCCAGCACCCGTAAATTGCTACGTGCATTGCCTAGCAAAGCAGGGAGGCCGTGGTAGGGACGGCTCACAATTCTGCAAGTACCAGCGAGTCAGATGGGAAACCACAGCCAGGGAACAGGGAACTGATAGAGTCTGCCCTGCTGCAGTGTCACAGCGTAATGCCCGTGCAGCAGCTGGGCACGATTTTTTTACCTGTTTGTCTTTGCGTGTGATGCGTTGTGGGTGCAGCGTCCTTCCACCAAGCACACGCTAACAGCTCCAGGGGGAATTGCAGCTCTCCAGGCCAACCAGGCAGTGTTTGATGTCGTCTTACGTGCCGCTTCACACGGTAAGCCCCTGAGTCCATTAACGGTGCCAGCTGGCAGATACGCGTCTCTGAAGGTTACAAACTTCTGTGCAGGGAGCGTTGCTAAGGTTCAGAGATCTTGACACATCTAGGCCCTCTCTGCTCCCGCGTGTGACTGCTGGGCCTTGCTGACACTGCAAAGCTGTGTCTTGGCAGGGAAATTAAAGAAACGTTGCCAGCAGGGAAGAAAGTCAGTAGGTGTCACTTGTTGCCAGATACTTGCTGACTCAGCTTGCAGCACTGCACCTGTGCCTGCGTGATCTTGTTGTGTCTGTGACACCTGAGCGCATATGGCGTTAGTGAGCATGAGATTGTTTGATGTGGAGGGACTTCATGGTATGTCCGGGACTGCTTTATTTTTTTCTTTGTGCAATGATCTCACCTTGTGCTTATTCTCCAGACAACCTCAGGCTATGTCCAGTTTGACAATTGCAACTTCGAAAGTGGACAGCTACAGATCCACGCGCCCGGAACGTGCCAAGTGAAGTTCTGCACGTTCAGCCAGTCCAGTATCCACCTCCGCAGCGTGGCCCTCTGCGTCCTGGAGAACTGTGAGTTCACCGGCAGTGAGAACGCCTCTGTAACTATGGAGGGCTGCCCAAGCTCTGACCGTAACTGGGCCTGCAAGCACCTAGCTGTGCTGGCCAAGTCCTACGCAGCGTCCGTGCGGGAGCCTGACCCAGCTGGCTGCTCTGTGGCCAGGCGGAATGGCTGGGGGGAATCGCTGCTGGGACCAGTGAGAACGTGCGAGATTGTTGTAGGTGAAGAACGAAGCAGCTTCCTTGCTGCTGTGGGTGCTCAAGCTGTGCTTGGCTCCGCCCAGGAGGACACTGAATTCGGAGAGAACCTGCGGGCAGCAAAGGAGGGGGAGTACCCAGCCCTCGACTCCAACTCCAGTGACAGTGACAGTGACCTACGCAGTGATGATGAAGAGGATGCTCAGGCTGCGTACAAACTGCCCTACCAAGCCCACAGCCTGAGTCACACGCTCGCCGATGTTGCGCACGGCAGGCTTCAAAGCAACGGACTGCACGCCCTTCAGAGGGACCTTAAGCTCAAGTCTTTGCAGCAGGAGCTGCAGCAGGACAAAGAGGCCCAGTCTTTGGCCAACTCTCTGCAAGGCTGCATCATCCGACAGTGCCTTTTCAGGGACGGGAAGGGAGGAATATTGATTTATTCACGAGGGCAAGCAAAACTGGAACGAAGCATCTTCAGGGATCTGACCTACGCAGTGCGCTGCATACAAAACAGTAAGGTGCTGTGAAGACTGCTGTGAGCCCTCTTCCCTCTCCCTCCTGCTCCAACAGCTCCTTTCCTATGCATAGCTTGGGTTAATCAGCCGAAACGGAAGGCAGGTGTCTTGCAGCCACCTGCTTTCTGCATGCAGTAATGTAACTGCAATTGGAGGTGTTAACTTGGTGGCATGTTGGGGTTGTGTAGTCAGGCTCGCTCTGCCTGTGAATTAAACTCTCACCCTCTGAAAGTGCTGCTGGTTATCATCACCTTTGCTGCTCCTAGCATAGCCCGTACCACAAACGCAGCAGCTTGGGGACTGTGGCATCAGCTCCCCGGTCTTGCCCCTCGTCATGGCCAGTCCTGGCTGCTCCAGGAGAGCCTGCACGGGTGGATGCCTGCCGCAGTCAGAAATGGGGTGTAAGGAGGGATTTTGGCTAGGAACGTGTGCTGGAGGCTGAACTGAAGTTTTCCCTCAGCACAGCACCATCTAACCCTGCGCTTGCCCAGAGGTCTCCACCTCTGTGCCTGTGCTCTCCTTCAGACAGGTTGGTGGCGGTGAGGACTCGGGGAGAATCACACTGCCAAAATCCCCAGTGCTGGCAGTGTCGGGGGGGCTCGGGAGGCTCCCATCCAGCCCCCTGTCCAGAGCAAGGCCAGTGTTTGGTTGGGGCAGCCCAGGATCTGGGCCCATCTTTCAGTCTGTCGCTTTAAAAGACTGCAAATAAAAGTTTTGTTCAGGGAAAGGAAGGGGAATGTTTTTCTGCCCGGTTCTGGGAGCGGGCTTTGCTGTGGTGGTGCTAGCTCCCCATCTGCAGTCCCCACAGAAGGACTGCAGAGCACTGTTGCCTGTGCCCTGCAGAAACACGTTGCTTCTTGCCAGTGAAGGATAGCTCCTTTCTTTCCAAGGGCTGCCCGGACCAGAGGTGCCTTCCTGAAGGCCGCCCCACGGACGCAGAGCAGCAGCAGGAGGGAGTAAAGCCACCTTGCGCAGCTCTGCCGTGGTGCTCAGCCCATCTGAGCTGCTCAGGGGCTGTTTTCATGGGAGTTAGGCTAGCAACAAATGCAGATCCAGCACTTTGGACTGCATTCTGTTTTTATTCCCCTTGGTTTGCTTCCCATTTGCTCAGAAGTCTGATTTTAACTGGTAGCAAATGGGAGGGAGATGAGGCCAGCCCAGCTGCTGCTCTCAGTGAGAATTTGCTCAGCTAGGAGTTAGCCCAGAGCCTGTTGTTGGGAGGTGGATGTCAGAGCATCAGGCAGTGGGAGACAGTGAAATGCTTAGCTGTGAGATGGGGCCAAGGTGCAACGTGAAGTGGGAGCGTGACGGAGCTGGCAAGGCTTGCGCAGCCAGGACCCTCGGGCACAGGGCAAGCCTGGACCAGGGTCTGGTGTGTGGGACCCAGCTGGAGCAGGTGCCTGTGTTTTTCACCTCCTGTAGCTCCCTCCCAGGGCAGCCAAGACTGACAGATGAAGACAGGCAGCTGTCAAGCCCTGCTGAGCTCCACATTTAGTTGAGAGGTTAAATGAAGCACCTTTCTGGAATGAGCAAATAAAAGGAAGTATATTTGAATTCCCTTCCGATCCGTGTTGCTCATTGAAGTGGGATGTGCAAAGGCAATTTGTACGTTATTTCTTAGCACCCACAGGACATGGATTTAAGACGTGATTTTGTTTGGCTGGAAAATACTAAAGATTGCTGCTGCATAAATGTTTAACTGCTTATTTGCTTAGAGGAAACTAGGTTGTTAGGAGCGGCGTCAGTGATTTCAGTCTGCTGGCTGGGCCATTTCTGCCCCCAAATGACAGGATCTTTGTGCTGAAGGTGCAAGGCAATGGACAGGTTGCGTGCTGAGCGTGTATGCAGTAGCGTACTGGCCCAGTCAGCTTCACGGGAGACTCGGGGGAGGCTCTGCAGCATCTGAGGTGTCGCCTCCGAGCAGCTCTGTGCACGAGAGTCAGGAGGCAGGCCTGTTGCTGACCGTGTACAGAGAGGGTGCTGACGCAAACGGGGACTGCCCGAGTGAGGGGGGTAGGTCTGTTGTACCACGAGCTGTCTGGAGATGGGATGGGGAATGGTCGCTTGCTGTTGCTGACGTGCGCAAGCGCAATGCAGTGAACGAAGCCATTGGGCACACCTGGATGACGGCTTTGTCAAGCGGAGAAATGTGTCAGGCCAAGAGGATATCTTTGCTCTGGCTGTGCAGCACCAAGCGCTGCAGGTCCCCATCCCCAAGCAGACCCATGCCAGTCAGTAATGCCCGACCGTAGCATTGGCTTAAGCATAAAGGCTTAACCGTAGCACTTGTCCACATGCACTGATCTTCCTTTCCGCTGGCCCGCATGCCTGGCACACTCCAGGTTGTGGGAGAGGCAGAGAGGTTGTAGATGCACAGAGGTGGCAGGAGGGAGAGCTATGCCCTTTGGTCATGTCCTCTTCCTCATCCTTCTGACTACAGCTACAGGGGCTTTTTCTTTTCCCTGCAGGTTATCATGCTGAGGAATGACATCCACCATTGCAAAGCATCGGGAATATTCCTGTGCCTGTCGGCGGGAGGCCTGATTGCAGACAATGACATCCATTCAAACTGCGAGGCTGGAGTGGACATTCGTAAGGGAGCCAACCCGCTTGTTCTGGTACGTAGCCCTCCAAGCCGTGCTGCAGGGGCTCTTTCTCCCATGTGCTGTTTCTCTCCGAGGGGCAGCAGAGGTCCATCTCCCAGTACAGAGATCACTGACCTTTCTCTGAGCTTTGCCCTTCAGCCTGTTTCTTAGGTTTTTGTTTGGCAAATTAGACTACAGCTAACCACAAGGGCAAGGCACAGCGAAGCGCTGCCTGGTGGTACATGCTGTTGTCCTGCTCTGTTTGATGGCATATGTCTTAAAATTGCTGTGCACAGAGGAGAGGGGGATGTTCCTCTATCAAATAAACACCCCTGTGTAATGAGTGAACTCGTGCAAGCAAGGTAGTAAATCGGCATTGTACTGTAAATTGTTTCTCCCACGCTAGTAATTGTGTTGTCTGCCCTGGGAGCTGGTGGAGGGTCTCAGCTCTCTGCTCAGCCTCAGGCAGGAAGCGAGCAGCAGCTTGCTCTCCAGCAGCATGTTTTTTCCTGCGAATCAGTAGTCTCTCCAGCCGTGCAGCAGGTGCCTGTGTCCCTGAAAGCTGTATCTGTAGTCATCCTTGAAGGAAGCGAGGCCTCGCTGTACAGGGAGGGGCAGGGAGGTAGACGTGAACTACCCTCTGAGTGGCTCTGTGTCTGCATCAAGCTCTGCCTGTGAGCTCTGCACAGGAGATGGGGCAGGTAGAGCTGTGGCCCCGTGGAGGACGAGGTAGCAGCTCAGCCGTGGAGCCACGGGCCACGTCTGGCCTCAGTTGCAGCTTTGAGCTGCTGTTTGTTGCTTTGCCTGGTTTGGTGATTCCTATCCTGCCACTGCACAAGATACCGGGCTGGGAGTGCTGTCCTGCTGAGAGGGTCCCAGCCCGCTCCTGTCCTCACAGGAGGTGCTGACCTCTGTTGTGGAGAGAAGCAGCCGTGTGGCTGTTGAGAGCAGTCGTTCAGGCTACGCAAAGCACTGTCCAGCAGCTTGAGAAAAGGCACCACACTGTAACACCAAGTCCCCTGCCTGGACTCCTGCCCCGGTCTCCTCTGGGGTGCCACCAAGGGTCTTTTCCTCTTGGTGGCCATGGGGAGGTGTTGGACCAGCCCCACCAGTCCTGCCCAGTGTCAGACGGGCTGCATCCCCGGGCCCAGGGCAGCCCTTGGATATGGCAGCAGGAGCTGCTGGGGGAAGAAGAGGTTGCAGGCGTGATGGGAAGGGAAGTTTGGCATTGTGTACTAAAACCCCAAAGAAAGGTAGAAGTTAAGTGTGCCTTAACCGTTTCAGAGTGATTTCTTGGCAGATGGATTAATTACCCTTCTGCCCCTGTCCCCAGCAGGGCTGGTAGCTGTTGCTTTTCTCTGTGGTTGCTGTCTCCTCTTGCTCACTTCTATGAGTGACCTTCCTTCCTTTTACTTTTATTCTCTCTACATGTGCAAAAATAAAACACTAGTGCAATAAGATACACAGTGGCCTTCGCTCAGGCATTGTCGTCGTTGGCAACGGAAAAGGCATCATCCGTAGCAATCAGATCTATGGGAATAAAGAAGCTGGCATTTATATTCTGTATAATGGAAACCCTGCCGTGAGGTATGTTAGCTAGCACTGACCTCTTTCTCTCCTCCTTCGCCTGTTAAGAATTACTCCTCCCGTGGTGCACACTTTTATTCTCTTTTTTCTATCCCCACCATAGAGCAGAAATAGGACCGTGGTGCACTATTGCCTTTCTGTGGCTTCCCTCTATCTGCTTGTTGCACCCAGGTCTTTGCCAAGTGCCAGTCCTGAGTTTTCCCCCCGGATCTGAGGAGGACAGAGGTTGTGTTCAAGATGAAGAACTCACACATGCCATGGTTCTTCTTGCAGTAAAGGGAGAAGTGGACCTGGGCACTCTGATCATTGTTACTGGTTTTGGTTTAGATGTTAGTATTCATGTCTGGCAGGCTTTCTTCAGGCTGAAGCCGTCAGCTTTACTCAGTGGTATCAGCTGGTAGCAATGAACTCGGAAATGAGCTGGCAGCTGGAGCGTGGTACTGGCTACAGACGCGAGAGGTGGTGTTGTCCATCCTGCCACCCCTTCCCACCTCTCACCGTGCCTGTGGGTGATAAAGAACGGGTGTGTGACCACTCACTGCGGTGCTGTAGAGCAGGGTGGGGCACGAAGGGAAGAAAATGGTTGCCCTGGATCAGCTCCGTGGCTAGGATGTGAGTATTCATGCTGGAAGTGTTGATAATTAACAGTGTTTCAGCCTCAAGTCATGCAGTCCTAATGAAAGTGACTTCTTGCAGGTTCGTGATCTGTGTGCAGAGCTGGCGAGGTTTAGAGACTGCCTGTATGGACAATTAAGAATGGGTTAATGACGCACTTAGTCTAGATTGGGACCTGGAGAGAAGTCTGCACCAGACACATCAGCCCTGAAAACAAAGGGGTCAGGGCTGGGCTTTCCAACAAGGAATTACGAAAGCGCTCTCTTAGAGAGGTATTGATTTCTGAGAAAATCCGTGTTGTAATGGCAGGGTCCAGCAGCACAGAGGAAACACGCTGCGGGATGGAGAGATTCACTAGGTATCCTTCCCTCTGTATGTTCTTGCAGCATCATTTCCAACTCCAGCTTGCACCTCATGGCTGACGTGTGGCCATCTCTGCTTGCTGGTGTGTAGGAGACAATGGGGGAAGTTTATGGTAGGAACAATGTCCTTTGCTAGATGCCTTTTCCACAGCTGGAAACAATAATGTTTTGCCCATCCCAAGAGCTGCAAGCCCAGCTCCATCCCGTGTCGCTGCCTGCAGCTGCCTGGCTGGGGAACAGGTTTCAGTGGGGCATTGCGAGGGGCTCGATGCAGAAAGCAGGGGGGTGTCCTTCAGAGAAGTTCACCAGCGATGTGGGTGCCGAGTGTGATTTTTAAGCTTGATACAGGCCCTTAGGCATCAGTCAGAGGTAGCCTCTGCAGCAGCTAAAAAGCTGCTTGGGTAAGACTGTGAGACAGCTGAGAGCCCCTGCCTTGTGTTCCTGGGGGATTGCCTCTGGGATGGCTTCACGGCTTCTCTTCCTCCTTACCCTGCAGCTGGTGGTGCGAGCATGCATTTCAAGTACAGGTGCCTTGTGCGGTCTTCTCACTCAGTCCCTCTTTCTAGAGGAAGGTGCATCTGTTGCACCAGACCCTGCAGCCCACAAGCAGCTTTCCATTCTGTGGGCACAGCTGATGAGCTGCATTGTTCTGGCAGGGCGGCCGGGGCTTCCCTCGGCTGCCGGACCGAGCAGCCCTGCTCGAGCAGGCAACCGCAGCCGCTTCCCGCATGCAGGCAGCTGTGAGTGGAGGGGCAGCCGTGCTGCGGCAGCCAAGGACAGCAGTGGCACTAGATGCCCAGCGAGGTGGGATGGCCCCCGCTCTGCGTGCACTTGTGCCTGGGAGCAGGACAGCAGCGTGAAGTGATGCATCCACCCCAGCCAGTGCTGGTGATCACGCATTGCTGGTGATTGCACGTCACACGCGCTGCTTTCCTGCCCTGGCTCGCTGCTGTAGAAGCTCTTCTGCTCCCTTCACAGCCCAGGGGGAGTGGAGTCATCTCCAGGGAGTTCTCCTGGGTGGATGCCAGGGCAGAGCCAGTGCCAGGCACTGCGCTCGGTTGCTGTTTTTCCTTTGTGATCAAGCTGATTGCTCTCCTGCTCTGAACCTCAGTAGCAACCCAGCGATTTGGGGTCACGTTGTGGAAGAGCAGATGGTGGTGGGCTCGAGGCTCCTGGGCTTCATTCCTCCTGACACGTGGTAGGTGGGAGCCCAAGGGACAGCGGGTAACACCTCTTCTTGGGCGCCGTGGGGCCCACCTGTGCTCTCCAGGCCATCATTGCCAGCGCAGCGCTGCCTCTGCTTCTGCTGCCATGTTTAATGTTTCCCGCCATCAACCGCAATCACCATCTGCCCACTGGCTTCAGGGCTTCTCCCTGACCAGCAGTCCCGTGGCTGATAAAGCCCTTCACCTCCTCCCCTGGTTCGGGAGGACGGAGGAAATGGATTAAAGCCCTCACAGACTCCTCTGCGACACCCACCTAGGTGGGCTCCAGCTGCTACATGGCGCATCTCCCACTATGTTCTGTCGGGGCACGGGGGTCTGCAGCTTGGAGCCCCCAGCTCCGTGCCGCCCATGGGGGTGGGGAGGCTGCGGCAGCCAACGGCGGGTGGTCTGCCCCACCGTGGGGTGTGCTGCGTGGTGCTGGGAGAGCCAAGTGTGCAGCATTGTTTGCAGGGGAGCGAGTTTAATCCTGAGAGGGGAAGTGCATCTCAGGGGTAGGGTAACTTTGCGTGGAGGCAGCCAGTGGAGTGGAGAGGCCGGGGTGCAGGAGGCAGCACGTGGTTCTCCCTGACCGTACTTTCCCTGTGGCTGTGGCTGGCCGCTCCTAGAGACGGCACGCTGGCTGGACAGACAACTGGTCTGGCACGGTGGCTGTTTGGATGTTCATGAGCACTTCCCACTCTTTGACTGCCCTTACTTGTGTGTGTTTCTCCATGCCTCTTTTGGGCTTTCACCTCCATGAAAGTGGTTCGGCTGTCAGTAGCTCTGCTCTGCTTTGCATGAACCTTCTCCGCTGTGCTCCCCTCTCACTGCGCTTCGCTGTGCGGCTGCACCATGCCCAGCTCTCACTGCTGGGCACAGGCAACAGTGGTTGGGAGCTGGGGACACCAGTGCCTGTGCAGAACCCCCTGCGCTGGCATCAGTGCAAACCGTGAGCAGGCAGCACTGCTGCTGGTAACTTTCTTTTCTCCTCCTTCCTCAGTGGGAACCATATTTTCCAGGGACTCGCTGCTGGAATAGCGGTGAATGAGAATGGGAGAGGCCAAATCACAGGTATGGGAATGAAACGGTGTTGTTACGCCCAGTTTGCCTCTGTCTTTAAGCTCTGTCTGTTTGATTGCAAAATTTACCATGTTACGATTCCTCAGTGACTTTAGCTGCCATAATCACCTGGTTTGCATTTTCTAGTTGGCATTTCTGCCCGTGGTGGAGGGAGCATGTCTTTCTGCGGTGTGTCCTCCAAATTGTTGTTCCCTTCATCTCTGACCCAGCTGGGACATGGACCTGTGCTCCAGAGCAATCTGCACATAGACTTCATTTTTCCCCTCCTGTGCCATCCAGTTTATAAGCAAAAGCTGTCAGTGATGTTTTCCTACTGTCGTGGCACCTCTGAGTGGTTTCCCACTCTGCGCTACACCTCAGAGGACAGAGGTGGTTACTGGAACTGCTAACGACCAGAGTGCTGCGCAGGAGAGCATTGCCAGGGGAGTGGGGTAACAGGGAAGTTCCTGAGGCTTGGGCTCTGCCGCCGGCGATCAGAGCTTTTTGGTGGGGCCAGGTCTGGGCTTACCGGGTCGCCTTGCTCTTCCATGGGCAGGAGGCTCGTGTGGTCACCTTGTCCTCCCTGCCTGGCCCTAGGGAACGTCATCTGCAAGAACCAGTGGGGCGGGGTGGACATACGCCATGGGGGCGACCCCGTCCTCAGGAACAACCTCATCTCCTGCGGCTACTCGGACGGTGTGGTGGTGGGTGAGCGTGGGAAGGGCCTCTTCGAAGGTAACACCATCTACGGTAAGGAAGCAAGCTCAGGTGGAGAACAGTTCTCACCTTCTCCCCTGCCCGCCTGTTCTCTTGGGCTTGCTGGGCTGCCCTCTTGCTCCAGTGCACTCCAGATCTGCACTGGGTGCCCAAGAGCAGCTGTGGTGGGTGCCCTGGAGTGGGCTGGGTGGGTGCTCAAGAGGAGGCTGTGGTGGGTGCGCAAGAGGGGGCCGAGTGGGTGCCCAAGGGGAGCTCTGGTGGGTGCCCAAGATGGGGCTGGGTGGGCGCCCAAGGGGAGCTGTGGTGGGTGCGCAGGAGGGAGCTGCAGTGGGTGGCCTTGGTGGGCACCCAAGAGGGGACTGGGTGAGTGCCCAAGGGGAGCTGTGGTGGGTGCCAGGAGGCTTGGCTGGGAACAGCACCAGTCCCAGCCCAGCACCATTGGGCCCTCTGTCTGCTGAGACCACTGCTATGCCTCCGGCGGAGGGCAGGAGCTTCCTTCTGAGCCCTGAGTGGGAAGCTGGCCTTGCACCATCACCCTCGGGCAGGACAGGGTTGCAGGAGAGGATGCACAGTCCCCATGGGACAACGGGAGCCGTGTCTGCTGCTGTCCTACACCCAGCTAACCCGGGGCTGGAGCAGTCTGGCAGTATCTGTAATCTAAGAGCTGGGCTGGCGTCTGACAAGGGGTAGACTCCCCATGTCATTTTCTTAGGAAGCTGGAAATAGTTTTTTTAATAGGGTTTTGAAGTGGCCACAGAGACACCATTGCTGCAGAGAGCCCAGGCTGCCAGGGCGCAGGTCGATGTCCTGGAGAGGCTGCGCTCCTCTCTGGCCCTGTTTAGAACACAGATGGGATGCGGGCAGTCACGTAGCACAGCTTTGTGTGCATCTGTCTGTCGGTCTGTCCTGCTAGTAACACTGGAGGCAGCGTGGCCAGTAGTGCTGGTGGCCAGTGTCAGCCCCTCACAGCAAGGGTACGGTGCACACACGGGGAGCTCCCAGACGTTTCTGGGACAGCAGTGGCCAGGGCAGGAGGAGGGTGGTCGTAGGGCACAGACACCCTGGGAGTGGCAAAGCTGCAACTCAGCCTGCATTAGACACTGGAGAATACACCTGGGCCCCGAGGCCAAGTCTCAGGGAAACCTAGCTCAGTGATCCCAGAGCTGCGTGCTTCGTGGTCCCAGAGGCTCCTAGCCCTGGAGGAGGAGAGACCAGGGCATGCCACATTCCTGGAGGTGGTGCTGGTGGCCCATGGGCTTCCAGCACTGTGGCTGCCTGTGTTCTGCGAAGCCACTTGCCCGTGGAGCTGTGAACAGGGCTGTGCCTGGCCATCCCGCAGAGCCCCTGGGCAGCTGGGGTTTACCTCCTGGTTGCCTGAGTTAAACCAGCGGACTTGAGCTGGCGTCAGGGCACAGATGGTGCCAGGAGAGGGCAGAGGTGGGGAAACAAGGTGCTGAGCTCACAGACTGGTGTTGGCCCAGGAGGACCAAGTCAGGGCCAAAGGATCGCTGTGAGCCCGTGACATGTAGGGTTAGTCTTCGTTTGTGCTCAAAGAGGAGGATCACCTCTATCCCACCTACACCACACATGGACTACCAGCCTCTTTGGGGCAGAGCTGGGGGGTCTCCAAGCACTGCTGAGTTGGTGGGGTATGCTGGCCCGCACTGCAGGCAACAAGGGCTGTGGCGTGTGGATGATGTCCTCCAGCCTCCCGCACCTCATCAACAACCAGATCAGCCACAACAGCATCTACGGCGTGGGGGTGTTCTGCCGCAAGGACGACGCTGGTGACTACCCCCCTGGCCAGGGGGACAGCGAGAGCTTCCAGGACGAGAGGGAGGTTGCTGGCGGGGAGAACGACCCTGACAGTGAGGAGGAGTACCCGGCTGCCCGGCATCCCATCAGCGTGGCGCTGGTGGAGTTGAACAGCATCAACCACAATGGAGGTGAGCTTGGGGCCCAGGGCTCTTCCCAGGCTGCAGGAGAAGGGGTGTCATGCAGAATGGTGTCCTAGCCCACCAGCACTGGGATCTGCTGGGGGCTTCCTCAGCTGCCACCAGGCCAGGAGCACTGTGGAGAAATGGTGGGCCAAGACTTGTGTGTGGATGGGGTGTTGCCCTTAAGCTCCCAACCAAAAAGTCGTATTGCGACAGAAGAAACTGAATAGCTTTTAGAAACAGAAATACATGTGTGGTCATCATGGCTGAGGCTGCAAGTTCTGAACCAATAGCTCTTCTTTTTGGTTGGCAGCTGCTGGGTTGCATGTCCAGAGCAGTGAAGCACTCAACATNAGCTTTTAGAAACAGAAATACACGTGTGGTCATCATGGCTGAGGCTGCAAGTTCTGAACCAATAGCTCTTCTTTTTGGTTGGCAGCTGCTGGGTTGCATGTCCAGAGCAGTGAAGCACTCAACATCGTCGCCAATGTAATTCACGCCAACCGTGATGGCGGGGTGGCGGTGCTGCAGAGCAGCCAGCTGACGCGCATTGCAAACAACAGCATTTCCTGCAACAGCCGGGGAGGCGTGCTGGTCGAGGCCGAGTGCCAGGTGGAGCTGCGTGGCAATGGCATCTACGAGAACAGCAGCCATGGCATCATCTCCAAGGGAGAAGGTGTAATCGTGGAGAATGACATCATCGGCAACCACGGGTGTGGCGTTCAGCTGCTCCAGACAGCGGACATGAAGGTGCGTCTTGCCGAGCACTGACAGGGCACCAGCTTGTGCATCCCTGCGATGTGGGGCAGAGGCAAGACGGACCCTGCTGCTGCTGCGTGCTCTCCCTCCCTGGGTGAGGGGAAGCCAGCAGGCCTCCGCTTGGCAGGCAGGACAGGAGGGACTGCCCTGGCAGCACCAGCAGGAGGGGCGGACAATGAGGATCGCATCCTCAACGCTGTGGTTAGAGGGGGTGTAATTTCTAGGCTACATTGGAAGTGTGTCCAGCTGATTGAGGGATGTTGTCACCCATCTCCTTAGCCAGCTGGAGGCTGCATCTGCAATGTTGTGTGCAGTTTGGGACCTCAAGGTCAAGAGGGAGGTGGAGAAAAGGGAAAGGGTCCAGTGCAGAGCTACCGTGATGGGCAAGTGCCAGGACATGTTACAGAATCACACAGAACCCCAGCGTGGCGGGGGCTGGCAGGGCCCTCTGCAGATCCCCCAGCCCAACCCCCCC
>VZSC01016397.1:26574-38525 GCA_013398225.1 Steatornis caripensis
AGGTTCCTCTCCGCCCAACTCTCCAGCCTGTCCAGGTCACGCTGAATGGCAGCACAGCCTTCCCGTGAGTCAGCCGCTCCCCCCAGCTTTGTATCGTCAGCAAACTTGCTGAGGGTACACTCTGTCCCTTCATCCGTTGATGAATACGTTGAACAGGGCTGGACCCAGCACTGACCCCTGGGGAACACCGCTGGTCACAGGCCTCCAGCCAGACTGCACCACCGATCACAACCCTCTGCGCTCTGCCATTCAGCCAGTTCTTGATCCACAGCCTTGCTTAGTAAACACCTGCCATACGGCTTACAGCCCAGCAGCCCAGGACTAGAGTGAAAATGCAGAGAAACTAGCACTGAAGTGTCTCTCCAAGGACGGAGAATCCACAGCTGTAGATTCAAAGTAATCACCTTTTCTGAAGATGACACCAGCTCCAAGTCAGCAGGACTCCCCCTACACCAGGGAAGAAGCCAGGCGAAGGAAAGCAGTAGAAATATTTTGTCTGTGTTTTATCTTTACACTTTTTCAACACAGGATTAAACTGAAACTCCCGAGAAACAAACACACGCAGAGCCAAACTTGCACGTAAGTAATGCTTTGCTTGGTCTGCCTCTTTCTATGCTTTCTGCTCTGCATGTGTGAAAAAGGGGTAAAAAGCGGTAAGACGGGCCACGAGCCAACAGGTCACGGCCAGAGCCAACCAGACAGTACTCACTGCAGTTTCAAACCGTGTTCTCTTGCTCCGGCACCACCTGCACCCTTCTCCCCTTATACAGACAGGAAGAGGCAGATGTTTTATTATAGCTTTTTCTACAAAAATAGGAAAAAGCAGCAGTTTAATGAGGTGAACATCTGTTCCAGCCCAACCTCAAGACAGGGTTTCAGCAGGGTTATGTGCTGATGCTGGACAGCCAAATCCAACAGACAAAAGCATCCCCATGATGCTCTGTGTCCAGAATGGCAGCTGAGAAAGGAACTGTTTCATCCCTGCCCAGATACTTTAGTTCATTTTCTTGCGCTTCCTTTGGCTCCCTGATGCCTTCTGCACAGGCAAGGGGAGAGAGAGAGTGCCCAGCTTGTGGTTCTGATCATCCTCAAGTCCTGGCAGCCCCTTTGCCTTGGACACCTTCAACCGCATGGCCTTTGCGATGTCCATCATCCTGGAAAACACCAGAGAAATACCACGTCAGCAGGGCACACAGGTCTTCTGTAGCATGACACTGCACAGAAGATCAACAGCCTTTCGCCTCAGGGGAGAAGCCAGGAGGCCCCATTGAGCAGGATGCATTCTCTGCATCTCAAGGATACCACGGAGACAGGAGGTGGAACTATTCAAAGACTACGAGACAGAGCTTTCCTGGGGAGGCTGTGCACTGCCACCTCAGAGAGCACTACAAATCCACGCTGCTTACTCAACGGCCAGCTGACCTGAGAAAAAACAACGCTGCTCTCCGCTTCCCTACAAAGAGGGGAACAAGTGCTAAATGTCATCAGTTGTTGCTGCTGGCAGCCCGTGTTTATTTCCCAGTGCACTCATCTCCCGTGCATGGTCCAATAAATGGAACCTAGCCCAGTGCATCTCCTCTTAGCCACTAAAATTCAGCATCCTCAGCTGTAAGGAGAGGGGCTTGCTTGAGACATGGCTCCTTGCCCAAGCTCTTCACCCTACACAAGCCAAAATACACCTGGAGGCTTGTCATACAGAGAGAACAAAGAGCAACTGAAGGGAAGCTAGCAGGGAAATAGGTGTCCCAGCCTCAAGCGGGGTTCTGAGAACATACGAGTCCCAGAATCCTCCCAGCTGACTTTATTATCTTTGAAATACAAACAGATTCAGTTGGGAAGGGTTCTTCAGTCAAACCTCCCACTCCAAGCAAGGATCATCCCATCAGGTGGCTCAGGGCTGTGTGTCCCTCCTTGATTCTTTCAACGGGTCTCAGCCTCCTCCACCCTTTTCTCCCCAGCATCCTACGCCCCGTGTTCCCAGCTCCAGTACAGCAGTAGAGAACAAAACCTGGGTGTCAACTGTGAAAACCAACATGGCTTCCTTAAAAAGTTTCGTTCCAAAAAAAGAGAAAGAAAAAATGGATGGAAACCAACGGCAAAGACTGCTGTTAAACCCACTACTACCTGTCAAAGAATAAAGAGCATAACTGGGTGGAGAATCAGAAGTTGTCGCATCAACCCTGACTAAGGAGCTGGCAAAACCGAGACGTCACTAAGGGCTCTGACAAGTTCCAGTTATTACCAGACCTTAACATTACATCCATCAGCCAGAAACCCCAGGATAGCCCACGTTTTTCTCAGCTGCAGTGAAGGGTTTGTGTCCGTCTGCAGTCCCTACCCAGCCGCGTGACCTCTAAGGGGTCCTGTTAAGAAAGACCAACGTGACCGAGTTAGGAAGCACGTGTCCTTGTCATCACCACTGCCTGCAGAACAGAACAGGACACGGTGGGAGAGAGCTACTAAGAATCACGTCTGAGTCACTGACAGGACCACCTGACCCCTTCCCAGACAGCATTAACACGCTGCCTGCTGAGCCAGGAGCCTTCGCCTGGGCTGATCGGTGCTGCTCAGCTCCCACTTGCTCCGCAGGGCCCAGAGGAGCGGGCAGCAGGCTCCAGCTGACACCTGCTGTGAAGACACTCGTGCATTCTTCCATGGAAAATTAAAACATAGAGAACTGGGCCCGGATGCTAACACAGCATGGGTTGTTTGCCCTGAAGCTTATTCTGCAAACTGTTTTCTACCCACTGACCTTCACTAACACCCATTTGGCAAATCCTTATTCCAAATACTACGGCCAGCAGTTCTGCTTACAACCAGCGATGCTTTGCTGAAAAGCCCCCGAGTCCATCAGTATCTCAAGAACAAAAATGACGTCTGCAGTGCCAAGCCCAGAGCGGCTAAACTTCAGGGGCCTGGGATTCCTCCATGTAAACACAAACTACACGCTCACAGTGTGATTGTGCCAAAAAAAATCCCTGTTTCTAGTTTTCCTGTTGCAGTGAGCTGCAAACCTGCACTTATACCCAGACTGGTACTTAACAGGGACCGGAGCTCTGCAGGAAGAAGAGGCACAGAGGACAAGAAGGTGAAGAGTGATGTGACTCCTCAGGCAAGAAATGGGACTGTACAGCAGTCGATAGGTCTTGTCCTGGAATTGTCCCCAGCTGCCCATTTTGGTGCTGCCTGCCTCAGTTTTATTCCCTCCAGAACAGCTGAAGAGCCTCCTGATGCACCCGAGGACCTCTGTGACAAGTGCCCTTTGAACGTTTGAGACGTATCACAACCCTCCTTTACGAACACCACAGCTTCAAAATACAGCTTCTGCAGAGCCATAAAAGATAGGGTCCAGTTCAACAAAAGGGACTTGCTAGCAGGCATCCACCGTACCAGCCCGGTGCCAGAGAAGCTCCAGAGATCTCTCCCCACATGCTCTTTGTAGCAGGATCACAGCACATCTCAGCAGCTATGAACAAACACAACTACTCACCTGCTCTCTTGGAGCTTCATGTCATTCTGCAGGACAGTGAGGTCTGTTTGGAAGTTGTTAATGTGCAGAGCCAAGGCAATGACGTACGCTGTGATTTTAGCCTTCATTGATGCGGAGACTAAATTCTGGACACTGCATGGCAACAGGGAGAACACAGGAGATGTGGAGTGTCAGTGAAGCCAAAATAAAAGCCCTATGAGCTGCACGCAGAACTGGAGCCCCAGTTAGACACAACGAACTTTTCCTAGACGCCAAAAAAAGAGCTCAAGGCAAGAGACCTCTGATCACAGGGGCCTAACAGGCTTCTTTGTCCTCCTCACACGCTCGTGTTTCTGTTCAGAAGGGCAGTCTCCTGAGGTTGTTTATCACTGCGCAGCCTTGTCAAAATCCCCAACTAATGGCACTCCAGTCTCTTTGGCTGGCTGGCCCCTTGCAAGAGGAAAGCAAAGGAAACAAGTTCTGAGGCCATTCAGCGTAACTACTAATGGTACCTCAAATACACAATCCACACAAAGCAGACCCCTGCCTGGCAATCCTCTTGGGAGTATGTGACTGCTTGTCACTGGTTTGAGGCTTCAGACAAAAGCTGGCCCACACGGACTTGAATTCTCTGCTCATGTAAGATTAACAGCCGCAGTGCAGCTGTGCAGTAGCTGTGCATCAGCATTAACACCCTTTCTAGGCAGAGAGGCTGTTGGCTCTCTGAGCGCAGGGAAGGCATGGTGGCAAGAGTGAGGACACTACTCACTCTTGCCTGCATTTTGGTGCTTCCGCTCAACAGGACTGCTGAAAACATTTATCCAGATTTGTAACTGCTTAGTTGTAAGTGGCATTTTTCTTAAGGCTTCAGCCAAGGGCCGCCTGGTCACAGGCAGCCTCCAACAGCTGCCCAAGGCCCTCCCTGCAGTGAGACAGCACTCAGCGCCACACGAGTGCCTCTGACACTGCTGGAAAGCAGGACCTTGCGGTGCCTTCCCAGCTTCTGCTCCAGTCACAGCCTCTCCTGCTGACCTCCATGGCATGACCAGACCCGATCTTACCATACCAAACTTCATCACTGCTGGTGGGGCAATGCCTGGGCAAAGCTCTTTGGCATGTGCACACATGGGTACAATGGCACAGGTGTCAGCCCAGCACAAGTTAATGAGCACAAATCTTTACACAGTTTTGTCTGTGTAGGTTTCAACAGGGAATCCGAGTTAGTCAAGTCAGGTCTACATTCATGTAAAAGCACCCCTGTTATGCTAATTAAACCATGTGTGTCTAAAAAAGCACCATTATTTAGCCACTACATTACCTCTGTCCTGACACACTGCAGGATGGTGGAAGAGCTGACGTATCGTCAGCTGCCTTGGTTCACAGTGAAAATGTATGTGTGGACAGCTGCAGATTCAGCTGCACATTCAGCTGCACAGTTGACAGTCAGCTGCAAAGCAAACGCCGATTCTGCCATCCTGCATCCAGACGCAGTCAGGCAGACGGCTGGGCACCCCACTTGGTCACACTAGCTAAATCCACAGGTGCAGGCTTGCTTTTGCACACATGAATCTGCTTGTCCTAGTCACACGTTAGACCTGCGTTGTCTAAACTGGACTATCACCAGCCACGACCCAATGTTGTACAGCGCCAGGGATGTGAAGCAAGAGAAGCTACTCCCACCTTCCATTTTGGTACAAGGTTTCCCAATAATGTGTCCCTGAGCCTTCAAGCTGAACTCTAACACACCTCTGCCTCAAGAACATCAAAGCGAACATAGTTCCTTACCTGCCATTGTTGTAGGTCAGCGAAGTGAAATTCTTCATGAGTTTCCTGCTAATAATGTGTGGGCATTCAGGACCCATTGGATCTAGGACAGAAAGGAGTTTCGCAGTGGAAGAAGAAACACATACTCTTCCTTGTACTGGCCATCTCCAGCTATCATAATAGCACATTTATCACCATGACATTTATCGCCCCTTCTCAGGAACACAGAGAACACAAAAGGAACCTGGGCACTTGATTTCTAGGTCTCATCATTTTTCAGGTCACAGACAGGCTCCTAACAACTTTTACTTTCTTTACCAATGGGATCTCCCATTTCAATACGACACAATCTAAACTGTGTGTATCTATGCCTACGCGTGTATTTCTTTTAATAGATTCCTGCCTTTTAACATTTTGTGATGGGACCATCTATTATTAAAACTGAAACCACACTAAGAAATTCCTGTTAGCACCAAGACTACTCATTTCCACATCCTCCTTGATTAAGTCCCACAGGGTGACACCTGTGTCTCCAGCAATGCAGGAAGATATTTACGGACAGGCTTGCCATTTCCTCCTCCATCGCACTCCTGCCATTGAAAACGCTAACACTGACATTTTCAACGCTGACAAGGAGATTCACATACACAAGTTTCATGGAAGATGACAAGCCTTGAGTATCTCAACCAAAATATTTTGTGCAGTGCTTTTGAGAACAGCAGTTCCTGCCATTTTAAAAGAAAGATCCTGAAGACAACAGAGATATGATCACTGTGATCTACACATTAAGCTAATACGCAAAGGATGATGAAAACATTCACAAAAGGAGATATGAAGGATGTATTGTGTACTGTATGCCTCTTGCACCTGGAATATGGAGGCTGGATGAGAGAGCGAGCTGACAGTTCCCAGCCTCATCACTTAGGACAGAAGTGTCAAAATATAAAACACAAGTACAGAGCTATCGATAAACTAGAAAGAATCTCAAAATTTCCAATCTAAGCTACACTGTATTCTATCAAGACGATCTCATGGTGCCAACCTGACACACGGCAGTTACGAAGGGACTAAAAAGGATTAGACACGCATATCCCAGCAGATGCAGATCTAACAACACTCCACAACACAGAGATCCTCAACCTCAGCATGAAACAGGCTGAAAGCAACTGCTGCAGCTACCTGTTTCACCACAGCTCATTCTGGGCAGCTTTACTGTTTTCTACTGCAGTAATTACAAACCAAGACTCAGCAGGGAGCTTAGAGGTGGAGGAGCTGAAAACTCTCTTACGCTTCTTCTTGATCACTTTCAGGTAGCTGAACTTAATAAGGGTGTCTAGGAACCAGAGGCATCGGGCTTTGTGATCTCTGGTCTTCTCATCAGCAGGCAGGAACTTCAGCTCCTCTAAGACAAAGGCGCAATGGCTGAAGGAGAAAGAAGGGTAAGATGAGGCTCAGAGACCCACGAACCAGTTTACATCGTCAGGAGGACAGGACATACCTGTGACTTCAGTGCTCAGCTGTGAGAAGAGTTCCCTGGCCACCTACAGAGGACAGCCCAGGAGGCTGGTTTGTGAGCGTGCTTTCCTGTCAATGCCCACCAGGACCAGCCAGCTCCTTTCCGTACGCAGCTACTAAGAAGGTCTCTGCATTGCAGAAACTGCAGGCTCTCAACATGGGGCACAAACACGCTTCTACCCTGGCACATGTGAACAGGAAGCACAGGGAGTGTGGTGCAGTTTGTGCTTTTCCTGCTCCCTTCAGTCCCTCAGCAGAAGGGCTTAAAGAGTTCTAAGCGTATGTCCACGTCAGCTTGCCAAGCTGCAGCAACTTCCAGAGCAAGTCAGTACGCATCTGGGACAGAGACCAGCCACGGGCATACCGTGCTCAGCACAGCCCTGTGGTCACCCTTCTAGACAGTTGGGGGTCTTCAAACCCCACTTTGGATTCCTCTGCTCTCTTCCTCTGCAATTAGTTCCCAAAGGGCACCCATGCTGGTGCGTACACAACCTCCTCACCTGTAAAACCACACCCTACACTCCCCAAGGTAGGTATTGCTCAGCCATGCTTGGATCAAATGTCCTCCCTCTGCACCAAAAAGAGCAGCCTGGGTATTATGGAGCTGGCAGCAGTAACCATCCTGCTCTGTACAAAACCCATAGTTTCACAACGCCCACCTCGACGATTACAAGGCTGTTTGCAGCAGCATTACCTTTTATCTTCTGTTTTCTTAGTGATTTCTTCTGGAGTGATGTTAACAAAGACTGCTGCTGGAACCCGCAATGCTTCATACTCTGCTGGGGACAGAACTGAAAGGATTTTAAAGAAAAGAACAAGCATGCCTTTGCTTTCCTTTCCAGTCCGGACAGCCTGCAGCGAAATAAACTCTACCCACTTCTGCTTTAGGGTATGTGGGGCAGGGAAGGAGGAAAGGAAATTATAAACAGGCAGGATGTAACAACAAGACTAGGAAGCTGGCCAATTACAAAGGTCTCTAAAGGACGATGGTTTGACCAGAAGCCACTTCTGCTGCATGGCTGACCTCATTACTACTCCCTGACAAACTGCTGCCAACAGGGAGGCACAGCATCCTGTTCTCTGTAGGAAAGAGGCAGGATAAGCAACCCGCAGGCCCAAAAATCTCAGCACAGCATGTCCCTGCTCTCAGTTTTTGGCCTGTGAGGGGAGAAGGCTCAGCTCATTCACAAGCATGGCAGCACTCACTCCCACGTGCCAGACTGCCAATATCGAAGCTTAGGGGTGTGGGAAACCACTCTGTCACAGAAAAAGATACTGTCCTCAAACTTGTAAACATTTTCTGGTTTGTCAGCGTCTTCATTACACGGTGGGAGGAAGATGGAGACGTTCTGTACATCATCCTGAGCCACATCCTGCATCAAAGCTTTGGAGGGAAGCAGGAAAGCAGAGAGTATTTAGACCATGCAAACAAAAACCCAGAGAACAAGACTACAACCCAAATCCTTCCTTTAAACCCAGGTCTACTCAATGGTGGTTCTTGGGTCAACAGCAGTTTTGTCACAGCTGGAGTTTTAAACCTTTAAAACTCCTGTTCAGTTTATCTCTTATATCAGTTTATCTGTTTTGTTAAATGCGACATGTTGGTGCTGACTGTACAGAAAGCATTCCAGCAGGCACAGAAAGGCTGAAAGCTTCCGATATGCCTGCTACGTATTAAGCATGCTGGGTTTTATGCTGGTGTCATCACTTCTACCAAGAACTTTCTGCTCGTTAAAAATTCAGAAAATCCACTTCAGACTAGAGAAAAATTTAGGAAAGAAGTGCACCAAGACAAATTGGTTGCTGCTGCGGCACCTCTTGCCTGCGGTGTGGGCAGAATATAGTTTGGCGCCCTGCATTCCACTGGACATCCACTTTGCGCAAAGCAGCTATGAGAACACAGTTGATATCCATCCTGGAACGCAAAGGACGAGAGCTGATGTGTTCTACAGTCAACAGACATCCCACCCATTCATAGCCAATGAAACTCAGAATCCCAGAAGTGCTGACGGAAAGGAGCTCTGGAAATCTCCTGTTCAGCTTCCTGCTTGGAGTATGACTGTCTACAGCACGAGACCAGGGCAGCCCTGGCTTTGTCCTACCAAAGCTTGGAAATCCCCAAGGGTGGTGACTGCACACCTCTGTGACCTGTTTCAGGCCCGCACCACCCTCCAAGGTGAGAAGGTTCCCCCAGCCTCCTACCCGGACCTCCCAAGGCCCAGGGACCACTGTAACTTGTGCTGTTGGCCCTTCTGGCACTGAGAAGGGGTTTGGCTCTGACTGCGCTTCAGGTAGCTGTGGACTGCTGTTAGATCCTCCTTGGCCTCCTCTTCGCCAGACTAACCAAGCCCAGCGCCCTCTGCCTCTCCTTATCAGTTGTGTTCTCCAGGCCTCTGTCTGTTCTTGTTGCCCTGCCATGAACTCCTCTGTCATTTCTCCACCCCCTTCTTGATCAGGGTAGGGGGACAGTGGGTAGCACAGGCTGGACAGCATAATACAGATGCAGCCTCACCAGCACTCAGCAGCAGGGTTATGAACTCTCCTTGAAACATCACCTCAGTGTGATGCTTTGGAGAGTGAACTTTCCCGGCAACAGTGGCAGTAACTAAGGCCGCGGCAGAGTCCTCTTCGCTGCAGGCTCTTCCACAGCAGACGCCTAAGTCCATCAGCCTGGCTCACAACAGCACTGGGGATGGCACTCGACGGGGCTGTGACCTGGTTTAAGGAACAACCCATTTTCCATAGACAGGCCACTGTGAAGCCAGGGAACAGTTCACCTTAATAAACATCCAGCGTCTCAGTTCAGATCAGGTGAATGTACTGCGTTTCCACCAGTAAACTGGTACTCAGGGACTCTCAAAAGAGCTCCCAACAGTGAGCAGGAACGGACACGGATGCCACAGGGACCTTCCCTCATCCAGGCAACTCCCACACTAAGTCCAGCACAATCACAAGGAAGCGGTTCCTTTCCCACCAGAAAGATCTTTGAGTTGCTCCACGTGTCCTTCTCATCTGTTAGACCAGCTGCTTCATTGGCCACTCGAAGAAAACCCGTTTGGTCTTCCTACCATACTTGGCAAGGGAGAGGCAGAAAAAGGCACCTCCGATTGCCTTCTTTAAACCTTGAGACAACATTCTTACCTGTTACTCCCTTTGCAACTATAATGTTTGTGGCTGCTTTTGTCACAGCAGTACTCAGAATATCATTGCCCACTGCATTAATCCGCCGAGAGTTTAGAGCTCTCTTCTGCTTGCTGGTACCAAAGGCCTCAATGCACAAATCCATCTGTGCAAGAGAGAAGGAAATTAAAACACACTACTGTACTGAAGACACTTTGCATCTAAGAGGAGAACTCAGCTAACCACCACGTGTTCCACATTTGCATTCTCTATGAAAACGTCAAGATTTTGCAGGCACATCCCAACCATACAACAAGCACTGATCTGCAAGGATACAGGAAGTAACTGGGATTGTAATCAAGTCTGAAATAATTATGAAAATACTGCCAAGTTAGGCACTAAAAATGTGCTGTCCTATAGACCTCAAGGCACAGAGAGAGTGCTGAACCTGCACAGGTTCACCCTGCAGTAAACCGAACAGACAAGTATCATCTGCCACTGCTAGCTGGATAACCACAGTGAAGTATGATACGGGGTTTCAACTTTACCTTCTCCCTGTAGGATTTATTCTGATAATCCTTTGTGTCGTCAGGTATTATGTTATCTATAAGAGAACAAAAGTTAGTACACTTGGCGTGCTGCAGCCAGGACAGCATACACATTTGGTATCCCTTCAGCTCTAATCCTTCACTGAAAGACTTGGCACAACTCTTCAAGATCTCCTCTCCACAGCACTTTTTAAATTAAAGAACACGGTGAATATAAGATCACTATACCTAGAACAAAAAAAGGAAAGCAGGCCAATTTTTGCTATAAAGCCTACAACTGTAACACACGGATTGCAGCAATACCCAGGTCCTGCTGCACAGGGCAAAAACGATCTCCCAAAAGACCACATTCTTAGGGTTGTCCTCCTGAGTTCAGTGACAAAAAGCAGTTATGCTGAAGAAAAGCTCTTTTGCTTTTCAGCGATCTAGTCACTTGACCCGGTAATTTCCAGGCTTCCCTCAGCAGAGCATACCGAGACAAGGCTGCACTTACTCTGAACAGTGACAACTTTGTTACTGACTCCAGCACTTCCACCCTCCCACCCATCACACTTCCACCTCTCCACCTCTCCGCTCAACCTCGACCCTAAACTCCAACTCCCTTCCTTCTCTCTGTTTTTCATACCATGCAGTGCCTTAGAAGGAGAGTATAGTGCATCCTCCTTCCTCCATGCTGAGGGAATAAGGCAGAAATGTGGAAGAAAGCAGCCAGGGAGGCAACAGACAGCACTACTGTCAGCAACCACGCAGACAACAGCTGAAGGCGTACATAGGTCTAGTACTCTGTGACTCTGGTGCTGGGGTTAAACGCAGTATCTTCCTACCTGACAGCAAGGGCTGCATGTTGAATATTTCAGCATTATAGACTTCCATTTGCCCAGAGTCCTTGTCTAACACACCAACAAAATGCCTGGGGAGAACAGGGTAAAGTGATTAGCAAAATAGTTGTTGTGGTGTAGGCCCCGCTTCCCCCTGCTAACAAGCCGCATTGCAATGTCAGATCATCCATCACCACGTAAGAACAAAGAGCTGGGATAACTGGGCACTCTCCGACCCTGCCTGTTGGTACAGTGAGCCAAGATAAGTAATACCGTACCTCTCTGTCCCGGGATGAGCACAGCGAGTTGGGACAATTAGGCACTCCCTAACTGCCCCTGGAACTCCTAATGCAAATACAGAGACTTGGGGTGATGAGGCGCTCCCTGACCATCTCCGCAACTCCTGTTACCCAGGAAATGTACCTAAATCTTCTCCTGCACAGGTCGCAGCCCACGTCTGAGAGGTGCCAAGACTGATTATCTGACAAGAATTGTGGCCACGAAATGATAACACTGACCAAAGTCAATCATCTTGCGATTCTATAAATAACGGTGCTAAAGCGAGACCCTTTGAGCTCTCCGGGACCACAGCAGGCGGTGACCGTGTATCTCCCTGTGAGCTGGGACGCCTCTCAGAGCAGTTTTCGCGAGGTTCCGCGAGGTATTTGGATCCTTCCCTGACAGACGCCAGCGAAGGAAAAAGTGAGTAAGTCACTG
>VZSC01016397.1:44870-59088 GCA_013398225.1 Steatornis caripensis
GCTGGGCCCTGACCCGGCCGGGGCGCCCGCGACGACGCTGCTGAGTCGCGGCGCTGCGCCCGCACGGAGCCCGCGGCGGCCTTTTGTTGCGTGCGCCGCGGCGGAGCGCCGAGATGTGTTTGGAACCGCCGGCGGTGGAAGCGTGAGGCGAGGTGCTGCCGTGAGCCTTGAGGGGGGCGGAGAACTTGGATGTTCCAGGTGATTTTTTTTTAAAAAAAAAAAGAAAAAAAGGGGGCGACTCAGTTCTTCGGCACAGCGCGTTCGGGAACGAGCACGGGAACAACAGCCGCTCTCGTCCGTCCGTTGGTTTAAAACTCTGGAACTTTGAAAGCTGGAAACGTATCTTCGGAGGACGCGTTGTAAACCAAGTTTTGCTTTGTTGTGCTTGCGGTAGTTATTGAGCCACAGCTCATCTTGCGGAGGACAGCGCGCAGGCGGAGAGGTGTTCCGCGTGCTGGTGGTGTAGGAGGGTTGCGTGCACAGCGGTTGCTTCTCTGGGGTGCCTGTGTTGCCTCTGCGGCGCTGACCTGACTCGCTGCCAGTTTTTCTCGTGGTCGTGCTAACGAAGGCAAACTCTGCGGTGGTCAGACTGGTGACCGTTTTGCGCTCCGCCGTAAACCCGCTTGTTATAAAGGAGAGGTAGACCTGGAGCGGTGTCCGTGTGAAAACGGAGAAGGAGGTTACTATCTTTGAACTGACAAAAGCTGCTTAATTTCTTCCTCCGCTTTTCAAAAATTACTCAGAAGGAATTTTGTTAATCCAGCATAATACATTCTAACCAAGTAAATTGTTATCCTCTAGCGTAAGTTTTAAACCGTGATTAAGACAATGCTTTCTTTTTCATTCTTCGTTAGTACGTGCTTTATATTGAGTTTTCTGGCAAGGTTTTGGTGGCAGGGGGTTTGCAGGGGTGGTTTCTGTGAGAAGACACTGGAAGCTGCCCCATATTGGCCCAAACCCATTCCACCAGCTCCAAGACAGACCCGCTGCTGGCCAGCGACGAGCCAATCAGCAACAGTGGTTGTGCCTCTGTGATAACTTATTTAAGAAGGTGGAGAAGTTGCTGTGCAACGGTAACTGCGGCCAGAGAGAGGAGCGAGACTATGTGAGAGAAACAGCCCTGCAGACTCCGAGGTCAGTGAAGAAGGAGGGAGAGGAGGCGCTCCAGGCTCCGGAGCAGACTCCCCTGCGGCCCGTGGTGCCAGGCCACAGTGAGACAGGCTGTCCCCCTGCGGCCCGTGGAGGTCCGCGTGCCCTGGACGAAGCCGCAGCCTGTGGAGAACCCACGCTGGAGCAGGCTCCTGGCAGGACCTGTGGCCTCGTGGAGAGAAGCCCATGCTGAAGCCGTTTGTTCCTGAAGGACTGCACCCTGTGGAAGGGACCCACACTGGGGCAGTTTGTGAAAAGCTGCAGCCTGGGAGAAGGGCTCACGTTGGAGAAATTCCTGGAGGACTGTCTCCCATGGGAAGGACCCCACGCTGGAGCAGCGGAAGAGCCTGAGGAGGAAGGAGTGCAGAGATGCAACATTATGAACTGACCACAACCGTCATTGCCCACCTCCCTGTGCTGCGGCAGAGGGAGAAGGCAGAACAGTTGGGAGCGAAGCTGAGCCTGGGAAGAAGGAGGGAGGGTGGGGGGAAGGTGGTTTTAGTTTTGGGGGGTTTTTTCTTTCTTTCTATCTTACTCTGTTACTTAATCAGTTAAACTAATCTTCCCTAAGCCAAGCGTTTTGTTTGGTAATTGATGAGTGATGTCCCTGTCCTTATCTCAATCCACAAGCTTTTCATCTTACTTGCTCCCCCTCTTGCTGAGGACAGGGAGTGAGAGAGCAGCTGGGTGGGCGTCTGATCAACCCACCACAGTGCCAAAACAGACAGAACTGTGCAGTGCATCCATGTAGATTTTTTTCCCTTCTGAGGGTAAAATGATAATGTTAGAAGATGAGTTTTTGACATGAGTTTGGGAAGGTCAGAAGCAGATAGTTTGAGAGTTCTCATTTGAAATACACTAGTGATCTGTTGAATCAGTTATGTGGATATAGTTATGTGCTTAGGCTGAAGATGTGTAACACTAACGAGTCGATTGTGGTGATGGCAAACTAATATTTGTTACTTTGATCTAAATCCCTTGCTGGCAAAAGCAGATTTATTGATTATGCAGTTCAAAGCTTAGGCAAAGGAATCACTGAGGAAGGTGGTTGGACAGGGCTGTTTAAAATTCTTGAATCTCTGGTAAATAGCGAAGGTGGAGAGCTAGATTTAGAAGTGATTGCCGTATTGAGCAAGGAGACATTACGCTGGTGCCGAGCTGTCTGCCGCTGCCCTTTCCTTTGGGATCCTTGCCTGCAGACCTTCGGTTCTGCGTGGTGGTCGTGGTTTCATTCGTGAACTGGGGCTGATGGTAGGCAGGAGAAGCTGGCAACTGAGTTTCCTTTGCAGCGCTGGGCGTTCTTGTGAGAGAGGATGTTGGCAGTGACAGAGACTGCCGTGGTACCACGAACCTCAGGAGAAGGTTTCTGAACTGGTAAGTCACTGTGAGTTCAGATCAATGCTCGTTGATGGCGTTTTGTCTTTCCGTGCCCTTAAATGGCTGTACTGCCAGTTCTGTGTAGCAGCGTTCTCTGCTTCTCCCTTTCCATGTGCTTCAAACTGTGATATTGCTCAAATGGCTTTTTNGGGGCAGTTTGTGAAAAGCTGCAGCCTGGGAGAAGGGCTCACGTTGGAGAAATTCCTGGAGGACTGTCTCCCATGGGAAGGACCCCACGCTGGAGCAGCGGAAGAGCCTGAGGAGGAAGGAGTGCAGAGATGCAACATTATGAACTGACCACAACCGTCATTGCCCACCTCCCTGTGCTGCGGCAGAGGGAGAAGGCAGAACAGTTGGGAGCGAAGCTGAGCCTGGGAAGAAGGAGGGAGGGTGGGGGGAAGGTGGTTTTAGTTTTGGGGGGTTTTTTCTTTCTTTCTATCTTACTCTGTTACTTAATCAGTTAAACTAATCTTCCCTAAGCCAAGCGTTTTGTTTGGTAATTGATGAGTGATGTCCCTGTCCTTATCTCAATCCACAAGCTTTTCATCTTACTTGCTCCCCCTCTTGCTGAGGACAGGGAGTGAGAGAGCAGCTGGGTGGGCGTCTGATCAACCCACCACAGTGCCAAAACAGACAGAACTGTGCAGTGCATCCATGTAGATTTTTTTCCCTTCTGAGGGTAAAATGATAATGTTAGAAGATGAGTTTTTGACATGAGTTTGGGAAGGTCAGAAGCAGATAGTTTGAGAGTTCTCATTTGAAATACACTAGTGATCTGTTGAATCAGTTATGTGGATATAGTTATGTGCTTAGGCTGAAGATGTGTAACACTAACGAGTCGATTGTGGTGATGGCAAACTAATATTTGTTACTTTGATCTAAATCCCTTGCTGGCAAAAGCAGATTTATTGATTATGCAGTTCAAAGCTTAGGCAAAGGAATCACTGAGGAAGGTGGTTGGACAGGGCTGTTTAAAATTCTTGAATCTCTGGTAAATAGCGAAGGTGGAGAGCTAGATTTAGAAGTGATTGCCGTATTGAGCAAGGAGACATTACGCTGGTGCCGAGCTGTCTGCCGCTGCCCTTTCCTTTGGGATCCTTGCCTGCAGACCTTCGGTTCTGCGTGGTGGTCGTGGTTTCATTCGTGAACTGGGGCTGATGGTAGGCAGGAGAAGCTGGCAACTGAGTTTCCTTTGCAGCGCTGGGCGTTCTTGTGAGAGAGGATGTTGGCAGTGACAGAGACTGCCGTGGTACCACGAACCTCAGGAGAAGGTTTCTGAACTGGTAAGTCACTGTGAGTTCAGATCAATGCTCGTTGATGGCGTTTTGTCTTTCCGTGCCCTTAAATGGCTGTACTGCCAGTTCTGTGTAGCAGCGTTCTCTGCTTCTCCCTTTCCATGTGCTTCAAACTGTGATATTGCTCAAATGGCTTTTTTCAGGTGTTGGACTGTGCAATGCCTGAAAACCCGTTGTGCTCTTGGGAACAGCCGTTTTCTTATATCTAGATAATGTTTTTTTGGCTTGATAACATTGAGACTGGAATCCATGGTCTTCTTTTCCTGTTTCTTACTGATACTTGGAAAACACCGTGCTGTTGTAAGTTAACCGGAAAAGCGTGTGTCCACTCTTTTGAGAGAGGCCGATTCCTGTAAAAGCTGTGGTACTGACCTCGAAGCCCAAACGACGAAGGGGTTAGCCAGGAATTACAGTGAAACGGTGTTCAGTCTGTGCAGAATGTACAGCAGTACAGGTGTGTTAAATAGTGGAATTACGACAAAGGAACAAACCCTCTGGTGACAAGCTGACGTGGCCCATCAAAGTGCAGGAGTGTCACGTTTCAGTGTCTTCTTGTGTGTCTTCCTCTGAACTTTCACACTGTGCTGCGGGATCCGGAGACTAAGAGATGCATCACAGGGCTGGGAGGAGGTGAGTGGAGACGTGAGGAAGCAGGAGGATGGCCATGTCACCAGTAGCGTCCATTTCTGCGGATAACTAACAGTACCTAAGAAAAATCTAGGCTTTTCGAGGAAGCTTTTTGTTGCTCCTCTCAAAGATGCTCTTCGCAGCTGGCAGGCTGTGCTGTTAGCTTTTATTAACAGGTTGGTGTTGCCTTAGGTTGGACTATATATGTGCAGTACCTCTCAGATGATGAGAAAATACCAAGCCATATGCTAATCTCTTATTCTTCTCTGGAGGGCTGGTGCAAGCAGCAGCAGCTTTTGCAATGCAGTTTATCGTTTCTGATTCTTAGACAAGTTGTAACTCATCCTCCCTGACAATGTAGAGATAAACTGTGTGAGTTGAACTGTATATAAGCGCTGGCTGAGGAAACATGTCAAGTGAGATGCTGTAAGCGCAGCTGTCAGTCATCGAAGTCAGTAGTTGCAGGTTCTTGTCAGACACACACAAAAAATGGCTTTCATGGCTGGCCCTCACCGTGTTGTCACATACGTGGAAGCAGTGTAACACTGGATTCTACTGCAGTTGTATGGGGCAAATCCAGAAATCATTTTAACTACTGTTAACTAAAGTTCCACCATGTTTGCTTTGAAAACAGTCTCAGAGCAGAGAACGCACACCCTCTGTGTTTCAAAGTGATAAAACTTGCTGAGGATGTCAAGGAAAGTGAAGACTGCTGTCTCTTCCTGCCTCTACCTTCCCGCTGTCCTGCTGGCTTGTTAAAAAAAAACAACATAACTGATAGTAGAAAGTGTTTTCTAAAATAACACTTGTATCACTGACTCCTACCTAGATTTATGTTTGTATTTCAGGCTTCGGGAGAGATTATTATGAGACGTGTTATTTCAAGCACAATGGTTAAGCGCAGTACAAGTGTATTGTAAAATGTAATTTAAGCTAAGAGGCAGTTACTATGTTGGCACACACTCAGGTTTTGGCTATATGCCAGGGATTCCTGCGTGCTTGGTACCTAGGATGTCACATTCGTTTAAATATGGATTGTTGGGAACGCGATTTGAGGTGCCAGTAATAAATCGTCCTTCCTTTATCTGACAAAGAAAAACTAAGTACCTAGTCTAAAGTTTTCAGTAGTGTATTTGTACGTGAGATTTCTGCTGATCCAGTTCTGCTGGGTGGTATAGTTGAGGCAGCTTTTGTTGTTGGTTTTGTTAACAAAATCAATCACTTCACAAACTTTTTAAAAGCTTCTTTAGGGGGAACTTGAGGTCACACTTGATTTTTTTGGGTTTTTTGACTGTGTATGTTTGACTTCTTGATTGGCTCAGGATTGCAGTGTAATCTGAACTGTCCTTTAGTATCGGACATAGCAATAAAATTTTACATAGATTATTATTCAGAGTTGTTGTTTTTCGCACTATTTTATAGTGAGTTAACTGTAACTTTTTGTAAAGACCTCAGAGAAAAGTTTCTGATCCTGCAGTGGTTTCAGTGCAAGTGTACTTGAATACTTGCCTTGTCCTGTCTTGCTGCAGCTTAAGTATTAGAGCAGAGGGGTTTGATGGAAAAAAGGGGCTGTGAGTCTACGTAGTATTACCGATGCTAATCATTCAAGAAGTAAAAACCCCATGAAGAAGTTTTTACCATTAAAAGTAGTAGAAATATGTGCTAATAAAACCTGAATTTGTATGGAAAAATCTATAGTGTCCCCTCTCCTGCTATGTGATTCTGTCTCCAGCTGTCCCCTTGTGTTTCCTACCTGCCTGGCTGGGCAGATGGCAGCACGAGTGCCTTGTTCGTGGCTGTGTGTGCAAGCTGGCCAGCTGGCTGGTTTTGGTTTTGGGCGGTTTTGTGTTGTTTAAGAGAATAAGGGAATTAATTATGACTCTCTGAGAAGCAGTCCTTATAAACTTGGCAGCTTCTGTAACCAGACACCAACTTCAACAAAAAAAATGTGGGAATTCAGTTTCTCATCTCCTCTTTGTCAACTCAAACCGAAGTTGACAGACAGACTCTGAGGTTAATAACCAGGCTGTGTAATTGTAAATTGTAGGTCTTTTTTCCTAGAATTTTGAAACACTTGCACGTCATCTTCCCGATTATTTTTTTTTTATTCTGATGCTGTCTTAATATGGAAGGCTCCGTTTTAGAAACGTAAGCCTTATCTTCGTCCACGTACATGAGGAATTTTTTGCTGCGTGCCACCGTGAATGTTCAGTTACTCGATCAAGCTCCTCTGCATAGCCCCAAGGGAGCATGGGGAGGGAATAGCTGGAGGGGGAGCCCAAACGGTACCCTGCAGGGCTTCTCCCAGGCCCGTCCGTGGAGCCAGTCCATCTCAGACCCAGAGGAGCGCAGGGAGGCAGGCGGCAACCCAGACCAAGGACCCTGAGGAAGGAGCACCCTGTCCAGGCCTCAGCTAGAGCAGTCCCAGCAGAGCCTCTGCCCGGTGTCCTAGCATGACCCACCACAGCAGAGCAGCTCTGTCACACTAAGCAGGTTGGTGCCCACTGCTAGGACACGTGGGCTGCAGGAAAGAACGGTTTGAGTCCCACAGGATGTTTAGAGGAGGAGCTAAAGGTGGGGCAGAGGAGGGTTTGAGGGGATTTGGGGAGCAAAAAGTGCAGAAATGTAGAGGGATAAGGGGACGAAAAGGGCGGGTCGTGCGTAGGCAGTTGGCTCATCAGTGCGCTTGCCTGGCCATGCTCTGCACCTGATCAGCGCCGTCTGTCTTGCTCCTAATTAAATTCCTTGCCGTCCCTGTCCTGGGTGAGGGCTCTGGTTGGTGTGAGTGCAGCAGTGGGGGTCAGGCCACAGGGCAGAGGGTCGCCATGTCCGTGGGGCATTGACTGGAGCATACGTGGGTGTGTCAGTGTCTGATGCCCAGCAAAGATCAACCTGGATGGGCCGGTGACGTGGCCTGGGAGCAAGGGGGCGCGTAGGGTCCCTGAGGGCAGCTCTGAGTGTGAGAGCGCCTGTGTCGAGAACGTGGCAGGGTCAGCTGTGGGACCAGGGGAGTCCCGGCTGGCTCTGTGTACCTGTGATGATCTGTACCAGCAACTGGAGCCAGGCTGTGGCCCTGGGGGCTCATACGCCTGCAGACTGTGCATGAGGCGGCTGGGACGTGGGGGACAGCTGCTGGAAGGGTACACCTCCTACGCCTGTATGCATATTCTCACAGGTGGACTTCCATCCTGCCCCACCAGACAGAGGAACAGGATGAGGCATCTGCTGCTGTCTGTGTGAGTGACGAGTGTCTCTCGTAGTATATATGGGTGCTCTGTGCAGTTGTGCCCACTGGGAACGCATCTTCTCCCTCTCTCCTGGGACCTGGGGATGTTTAGCAGCAGCAGCAGCAGCCTTGCCGCTGTTGGATCTGCTGTGGTGTTTTCCTCTAGCAGTGAAGAGGCAAGTTAAGTATTTAAATACCTGCTAAGCATTACTATTTATTCAAATGTTAATTAGAATTTCAAGGGTGTAGTCAAAATGCTAGGGAGAAAATGCTTCCTTGTTAATTTCACCACATCGATCTTACATTGAAAAAAATCATAGCCTTCTCCTAAAACTGTTCTGAAAATACGAAAGCAAGCTGTAAAATTGAAAGCAGAGAGAGGTAAGCGTCTATGAAATTGCGCCTCCAGTGACCTGCGATTTAGCGCCTTACCCAGGAAGAGATGGCATCTGAATATTTAATAGCTCTTGGTTGATTTTTCTTTGATGGATCTATGTAATAGCTGTTGAATCCACATGTACTTGCGCGTGGCAAGGAATTCTGTAGCTTTACTGTGTTACGTGAAGGAATATTTCTTTGGTTCTGATCCTGCTGGTTTCATTTCATAGGCCTGAGTCCAGGGACAGGCAGAATGGTTGTTTCCCAGTCAGGATTTTGTAGATGTTTTTTTCATTGCTTTCCCTTAAAATTTTCCTGGCTCTGACTGTTTCCATTGATGGTAAAACTACTTGTAGCTAAATGATTTGGTATAGTTTCTGTCTTGTCACTTGTGGTCATTTGTTTGATTATAGAACTAAGCTCTTCCCTTTCTCGCTGCTCTCCAAAAGGCCACTGGACTCGATGTCTGTTGTTTGTGCTACTGATGCCTCCCTCAAGGCCCGCTGACTGGATCTGATTCAGCAAAAGACTTCATCTAACATTCCTTGGGTCCCCAGGATGTGAACTGGAGCTGGCTGTGAGCCTCACAAAGGCTGCAGAGACTGCCTACCGAAACCACTCACTGCTCGGTTGGCAGTATCTCTGTCCTTCATCCGAATAGGCGTTCGCACACCGTGTCATGGGATGCCACCTGTCATGTGGTGGAGACATTGGGTCGTGTGATAGGGGACTGATGGGCATGTGCAGCCCGTGGGTGGTTCGGGGGAGTCTTTATGGCCAGCTGTTGCCGAAAGGCAAGATACCACCGAAGTAGGAGGGGGAGATAGAACAAATGCGTGTATCCAGAAATAAGTCACTCGTCTACATGTCGACGTTGACTTGGATGCGTTGCGTGTATTTCATAACCCGAGGCGGCTGATAACTCATTATTGTATGTGGTGTGTGCGCAGTATGCAATATATAACTCAAATCTAGTTTTATAAATTTCAGTTGTTCTTTAGAAGATCTCATCTTCACTGTGGAGTCTGTGTTTGTTGATGCTGGCTCAAGGACTTCAGCCTTTATGGTGTAGTAAAAGTTAAACGCCAAGCCAATTTCATGTTATTTGAAGCAAAACTGGAGTTCATGTTGTTTCAGGTGCACAAAGGATGCGATCAGTTTTGGTGATTGTAAGCAAGGGCTCTCTCTGAATTCTGAAATCCCAAATCACTGGTAGCAAAACAGTGACTCTCGCCTGTTTTCTGTGGTTCAAATACGAATTGCTATCTGGGCAGGAATACCTTGGAACATCCCTGTAACCCATCTTCTTTTCTCGAGTCCAGCTCAGTCTTTTACTGATGTGAAATCCTGTCCTCATGTGGTTTGCTGTTTTTCACCTCCAGTGTTCTCTAGACGGTGGTTCGAATGTGCTACTACCTAGACTTCTGAAGCACACCGCCTCCTGGGATTGGCTTGATAAGGGCAATGCATGAGCTCTCAGGTACTTTATGTCTTCTACAGTGCCTTTCCTAAAATGGCCTAAAGTAGTGCACAGACTGGGAACTGCCTGGGTGCTTGTGAACAGCTTGCTTCTGATGACCATTGAAGGTGGAACAGTCTCTGCTGGGCGCTGTGCTTTCTGCAGTGAAGGTACAAGTGGAACGATTTTGTTCTTGATTGCAGACGGGGCACAGCAAGGCGCTCCTGTCCTAGCCGCCTGTGTAGGGGGTGGTGGTGGTTACGGTTCAGCACTGCTGCATTTTGGGAAGTCGCTGTAATTAATACCACAGTGTCCTGCAGTTCTGGTCCTTAGGACAGGGAGATCCATTGGCCCTCCTGGTGTGGTCGGTGCCAAGCATTTTCCAGGTGTCTGCTGGTGGGCTGTAGAATTGAACACTAAGTGGATCGTCCCTGCATACAGCTGTACAGCTGCGGGCCTTGGAGCTGTCGCTCTTGAGTGGGAAGTGAAGTGAAGAGAAAGTCGACCAACATCCAGGCCCCCAGGAGCACGCTGGCGCTATTGTCACGGCTCTAAATAAAGTGAGAGTTTCTTTGTTGTCTCTGGCAGCTGTTGCCCCTCGTCCCATCTCCTCCTCCTCCTCTCCAGATTCCCCTAGATCCTGCATTTTAGTCCTGTGAAGCCAAGGATAGAGCTTTATTTCTGGCACGACACCTACCGCGTCTCAGAGGCGAGCAGAGGAAGATAAATGAGGAATTGTTTGGCAGTCCCCGCTTGACTGTCCAGAGGTGCTTGTGTGGAGGGTAGCTTTCCTTACAGAGCAGATCATCCTGCATGGTGCTTGCTGGAACAAAGGAGGGCCTGAGTTTAACCGGATGTGCAGGAGCAGCAAAGGCAGACAGTGACCAAAGCGGCCCTGGCCTCCGCCACATTCCAGACACTTCCTGCCAGGACTTGTGGCTCTCATCACAGGCTCCCTGTCCTCCTTTTGTCCTCCTGCCCGAGGTCAGAGTTTCAGGGTCTGCTCTTTTGTCAGTCCCACCTCCTACAAGCACCAGGAAGCATTTCCTCATTTTCCCTTGTGTTACAGTTCTCTCAGGGAAAGTGTGTAGAAACAAAAACACTGCAGTTCCAAAGTTTGTCTTGTTTAACATTTTTTTGTTTGAAAATATTGTCTTATTTTTACCATCAAATACGCACTGGTAGCGAAAGATAAATAAAACCATGTGTTATCTGTATTCCTATTTATTTTAAAGAAGCGACAAACTCGAATTCTTCTCTATTATTACACAACTTCATTTAGAGATAAGGGAGACTGTGACATAGTACCTAAGCACCGTAATGAGATTTAATTATTTCAGGCATTCAGGCATCGTAGGCTTGGTGCTGCCAAATTAGGGGATTTCTAATGCTGCAGTAAGCGTGGACCCTCACCGTTGCAGGAAGGCCAAAAGTGTAGTTTCTTTCTTTCTTTCTTCTTTTTAAAATACACAGGAACTAATTACAGTTGGAGGCAACAGGTTTTTGCCAGCAGAAGTTTCAGCTTTACAGTGCTTAGGTAAAAGCGTGGTCCTTTGCAAGCCTGTCTCCTTTGGAGAGCGGCAAGGTTCTTTGTCCAGTGGACTAGCTGGTGAAATCTTTCTCCTGCCAGGACCTGCAAAGTGTACCTCGTGTGCCTTGGAGAAGGAGGAGGTGGGTGAATGCCAGTGGCCTCTCAGCTGGGGAGCAGCAGCTGCCCTTACGTTAGCTCCAGCCTGGCAGCTGAGGCAGGCAGGGGCTGTTTCATGACCTAATGGTTTTAGTCTTTGTGCTTTTATGTTACTTTGCCATCTCTTCTGGCAGATTCAGATCTCTTCGCCTACTATACTACCGATTCCCATAATTTTACGTAGCCCGATGTTAGTCCAAGTGCAGAAAAAGCTGCGAACTTGAGCAGGTCACTTCGTTTGTCCAGGTTGTCGCTAAGGGATTTCATAAGCCTGGGAATCGGAAAATGGTAGCTGTTCATCACACAGTGGTGTCTGTAGTAGCCTCAAGACAGGCAGAAAAGGGAGAGGATCTGCATCTAAGGCTGTCTGTCCCTTTGTTCTGTAGTGGCAAGAAGTGTTACTTTTGCTCTGCCCATCCTTGTGTAGTAATTGGAGACACTGGCACATTCTGACTGGGGAGACTGTTTTTTTCAGTCCAACGAGGTTTATCGCTGTGGGCCTAAGAGAAGAGGGGGGCCTGCCTTTGCACCTTTGCTGGATGGAGAAGCCAGCCGGTGTTCAGCTTGTGCTCTTTCTGCCGTGCCAGATGGTGTGAGTGGAAACCTCGCTTGCTCTGGGGCCTGAGGGGACTCAGAGCGAGGGGCTGTGGCGTGGGAGCAAGCAGGGTTATGTGGAGAGCACGCGTTGTTTCCTAATGAGAAACCCGATCTCGTGCTACTTGCAGAATAACTCCTGAACTAGTTCAAAAGACAGGTATCCTTCATTAAAGAGGATCGAGAACCCTCCCACTTCCCCTTGACGTGTTTATGGTGATAGTCCAAGGTTGGGGAACATCGCAGATGTACTTCCCTAGTTGGAGCTGAGTTGCTGCCTGGATCTTTCTAATTCTACAGCTGCCTGCTTACATATGCATAAGTGTGTACGTCAGTCAGTGACCTTCTGTGCGTTGCTTGGCTGTTTGACCTTTATCAGCACGGCCTTACAGCAGTATGCGTCCCAAAGGCGGTAGTCCCCAGTCTGCCCTGCCTCCCTTGCTGCCTTTTGCCTTGTAGCAAAGGGGAGCGCAGAGCCTCGAGCTGTTGCTGGCTGTGCGCTTCTGCAGGCTGAGGGAGCCTTTGTGGCCACGCGCTGCTGCTGCTCCATGCCTGCGACCTTGGCAGTTGCTGTTTGCATTTCTGAGGTTTCGCTTTTTCTGCCAATCCTTCCAAGTAAATGGTTAATCTTTGTCCATCCGGGTGAACAAAATTGCGAAGCAGTTAGCAATCAAGGTCAACAGCAGCAACTGTTTTCTTCGGAATGAATGCGTGTTCTTGGCGGGCCACCTTCTCTGGCCTGAGCATACCTTCTGAGCAAAGTCATTGTGTAAAGTGAAACACCTGCAGAGAGTTGGAAATACAAACATTATTCTGAGCAAACTTTTCTTTACTGGTCAGACCTGACTATGTGAAGCTTTGTACACAATTTACTCATACAGCTGGTGGCTGTGCAGATATGTAAATACAGCATATGGTTTGTTCACAGTGCGTGCGTTTGGAGACAGAATTTCTAAACCGGCAGACTCACATTTGATCCCTCTTCCAAAGTATAATTCTGTGTGACCTTTTTTTTAGCTGCTTAACAGTTGCCTTGTGTCACGTGATACTTTGGCACTGCTATTGAAAAATAAATGTGAACACAAAAACGTGTGCGTGTATGACCCATACATGCAACCCTTCTGTTCCCCACATCTTACACTTTGTTGATTTGCCATGAGAAAAAGTAGAGGTATCACTGGAAGTCATCTATTTAGTCTTAAGGCGAGTCTACTGAGATTTGACTTATGTTCTGTTAACGGAAATTTAAGAAAAAAAACACCCCTGAGTTTGACTAGTTGTCTTGTTGAGTAGCGCACCATTTTGTCAGAAGCTTCCCATGTCTTCCTTATGGACCCAGAGTGTTCATAAGGAATAGCAAGTACGGAGGCGCCGATAGTGTTGGCAAACTTTTCTATCTTTCTACCATTTTATTTATTTTGTGGAAAAAACAGAGGACTCTTACTGCATCCCAGCTGATAAACTATAGTGAATAAGAAAATTGTATTGCACTTCTGATAGCTAAAGGTGGCAGTTTGAGATAAGAGCTGACCACTTGTTCCAGTGCAGCAGTGTCTCCCTTCTTTTCCATTAACTCTCTTTTCTATGTTTCTGTGTGAAAAGCAGATACTTGAACGACAGTTCTGCATGGTAGCTGAGAAACTCTGCAGAAAGTAATTTGCAGAAGATGAAGCTAGATTAAATAAGATGAGAATCAAAGTTCAGACTTTTCAGTCGGAGGTAATCTAATAATGTGAGTGATTTATCAAAGGTTGCAGTAGATTATTCACAATCAGGTTTTTTTAGAAAGCAGCATTTAAGTGTTTGATTAAAGAGTGTGTTTTAGTTTGGACAGGAGCTAACAGAGGTGAAATGACCTGCGTTACTCAGTTTGCAGCAAAGCTGCCTTTGACATGTGTGGTGCTGAGGCAGCTGTTATACTAGGTCAGCTCCGTGGCAGAACCTGTATTTTCTTCCTCATCCTCCTCTGCAAGATTGCCAGCTTTCACACAGTACCAGTGTGGCAGTGCTAAATTAACATCAGTTATTGTTGATCTGTCTTTCAGACATCATCTTTCATTTTTAAACCCGGTTTTGCTGTGGTCTGAATAGAATCATATCATACCGCCAGGTTGGAAGGAACCTCAAGGATCATCTGGTCCAACCTTTCTCGGCAAAAGCACGGTCTGGACCAGATGGCCAAGCACCCTGCCCGGCTGAACCTTACGTGTCCAATGTCGGGGAACCCACCGCTTCCCTGGGGAGATTGTTCCAAGGGTTGATTGGTCTCATTGGGAAAAACCTTCCTCTTGTGTCCAGTCGGAACCTCCCCAGGAGTGACCTGTACCCATTACCCCTCGTCTTTTCTGTGTGACTCCTCGGGAAAACGGAGTCTCCGTCTTCCGTGTAGCCACCCTTTAAGTACCAGAACATGGTGATGAGGTCTC
>VZSC01016397.1:60300-83167 GCA_013398225.1 Steatornis caripensis
CCCGCTGCACAGACGGCTTGTCTGGGCCGCAACGCCTGAGTTTCTGTAGGAGGAGGCTGTGGGGAACTGGATCGCGAGCCTTGAAGAAGTCCAGGTAGACAACGTCCAGCACGTGCCCCGCATCAACCGAGCAGGTTACTTTGTTGTAAAAGCGATCAGTCGGGTTCGTCAAGCGGTTCGATTTGCCCTCGGTGACTCCGTGCGCGTTTTTCCCAGTCACGTGCTTCGTTTGACTTGTGACAGCCCTCAGGAGCATGCGCTCCGTCACTTCCCCGGGGACTGAAGTAAGATGGATGGGCCTGCAATTTCCTGGATCCTCCTTTAAGCCTTTCTTGTAGACGGGGGTGACGTTAGCCTCCTTCCAGTCTTCTGGGATGTGCCCTGATCTCCATGGCTTCTCAAAGATCATGGAGAGCAGCCTCACAACGATGTCAGCCAGCTGGGAGGATAACGTCTGGACCCTTCAATTTGTAGGGGTCAAGCTCTTGTAGTAGTTTACGTACAAACTCTTCCTTTGCTGACCAGTCTGTGTTTGTGTTGACCCGGATTTTTGTTCCCAAGGCCTGGGGCCCAACAGTGCTGGTAAAGACACAGGGGAAGAAAGTGTTGAGAACCGCTGCCTTTTCAGCATTGTTGGTGACTAATTCATCTCTCTTGTTTAACAGCGGGCCAATATTTGCCTTCTGTTTCTGCTTGCTGTTTATGTACCTGAAGAACCCTTTCTTGCAGTTTTTGACATCTGGCCAATTTCAATTCGAGTTGAGCTTTTGCTTTTCTAACTGCATCTCTGCATGCCCTGGTGTCACGTCCCACCAAAGAGGAGGGAGATGTGACTCAGGTTTGCAGATCCTCTCGGGGCAGATTAAGGTAAAACAGTCACCCAAGGTCTGTGCACAAACATCAGTTTTAATGAGAAAAGTGCAACTGTCCCATGTAGTTTAGCATCCCATAACATACAGCCTTACAGAAGGTTGAAGTAAGCCTTGCGGTTAGGCGCCACACGTGTGGGGTTTGAGCCTTGCATTATTTGCCAGATAAAAAAGGAATAAAAAGAAAGAGAGAAAAGAAGAGAGAGAGAGAGAGAGAAAGAAAGAGAGAGAAGGGGCGAGGGGGGAGAGTGTGAGAGAAAGAGATCACCGGTCCGGGTTCCAGCATTGGTCCAGCCAATGGGGGGTCTCTGGTCTGTAGGAGCACTCATCCAAAAGTTCTTTTCCCCAACATGATGCTATTCTCTGTCCCTGTCACAGTGTAAAGCTGGGCTGGCTATTAAACGGACAGATGTTAACCCCCTCCCTCCCCAAAGTGGTGGGCGAAAGAGAAAAGGGAAAGAGACTTAAGGGTTGGAAAAAGTTAAACCAGCTTTAATCTAACTACAATAATAATGTATGATAATAATAATAGGAAAAATAATAATGAAATATATACAAATAAACAAATATGTACAAAAACAATATCGAGCTTACCACCACCACCACCGATGACGAATATGCAGGGCACTGCCCAGGAAAGTCCCGGGCTGTACTCAGCAGCAGGCAGGAGCTGGATTCAGGAGTGCACAGATCGGGATCGAAGGCAGGAGAATCGGACAGAGTCCTCCCCGGATGCCGGCCGTAGAAGAAGAGAAAGAGACCCTCGTGATCCCTCAGCTTTATACCGAGCATGACACGCATGGGATGGAATACTCTCTTTGGTCAGGTTTGGGTCCCCTGTCCGACCCGCTCCTCCGGACGGCAGGGTCGCAGGGGTGAACACTTCTCTGCTCTTTCAGTTCCTGTGCATGAGAAAGTCAGCAGAAGCAAGCATCGACCTTGGTCTCCACAGGGATAACTATAAGCAAGGCCTTTCTGCATACCGCTCCTACTGGTGTTCCAGCACTGACTGTAAACACCGAGCCTTATCACTGCTAGAAGCAGCTACCGTCTGGAAAAACATGCAGTTAATGTCAGAGAGTGCAGCTTCTCAGAAGAGACTCAACTAAAAAGTAAAGTTACAGAAAGAAAATTGGTTCTGTCCTGGCCCAAACCAGTACAGTCCCCTTTTACACTCATCCCTCAACATGGGCCACTTCCTCCAAAAGTTCCGCCCCTGGGCGGCACCCAGCATCCTTCTGTTGTTGGTTAATTAGTCGTCATGGGATGAGTTGAGTCAGTGGTCGCAATCCCCCTCTGATGTGTGGGCAATCAGCCAGCTTTTGGCACCTTCTGAGGCAGTATGTTCCCTTTTATCGGTCTTTACCTCCTCTTACCAAGCAAAGTTTGTCACTTGTGAATGTTTTGAGACCTTGCTTGATGAAGCTGAGGGGAGTCTCCCCTCCCCGCCTCGCTTTTACCAAGTTCTGAGTCCCCTGCTGAGCAAACAACTCTTTTGTTCAGAGGGATTTGTGGGCCCGCAGAAGATTGAGTTTGTTTAGCTTTCTGCTTGGTCTCCTACACCTGGCAATGCCCTTGTAGTTCTCAATGGGTGTTTGTCTGCTTTTCCATCTCTGGTACGCTTCCCTTTTGGTTTTGAGCAGACTCAGAAGCTTGCAGTTAAGGCAAGGAGTCTCTTGCTCCACCTGCTTCTCTTACCTTTAAAGGGATGAACTGGTTTTGTGCTTCCAGGAGAGCATTCTTGAAAAACTCCTACCACTCGGTAGCTTCTTTATCCTCCATGGAAGCTTCCCATGGAATCCCTCCCAGCTGAGCTCTGAGCAAGCTGAAGTTGGCTCTTCTAGAATCTAAAACCTTTGTCTTAGTGCTAACCTTCAGTGTGCTCAGCAGGATGACTTCAGCCATTTTTAATATTATAGTTTCTTCTCTTTTGTTTTATAGGATCATGGATTTTCCAGGACACTTTGAGCAAATCTTTCAGCAGCTCAACTACCAGAGGCTTCACGGCCAGCTCTGTGACTGCGTCATTGTGGTAGGAAACAGACATTTCAAAGCCCATCGCTCTGTTTTGGCAGCATGTAGCACACATTTCCGAGCTCTGTTTACTGTAGCAGAAGGAGATCAGACTATGAATATGATTCAGCTGGACAGCGAAGTGGTGACAGCAGAAGCTTTTGCTGCTCTGATAGACATGATGTACACTTCCACACTAATGCTTGGGGAGAGCAATGTTATGGATGTCTTGCTGGCTGCTTCTCACTTACATTTGAACTCTGTTGTTAAAGCATGCAAACACTACCTTACTACCAGGACACTGCCGATGTCTCCACCAAGTGATAGAGTTCAAGAGCAAAATGCGCGCATGCAGCGGTCTTTCATGCTCCAGCAGCTTGGCCTGAGCATCGTGAGCTCTGCATTAAATTCCACTCAGAGCACAGAGGAACAACCAAATACTATGAGCTCCTCAATGAGAAGTAACATCGAGCAGCGCACTACTTTTCCTATCCGTCGTCTCCACAAACGTAAACAGTCTTCTGAAGATCGGGCCAGGCAGCGCATCAGGCCTACCATGGATGAGTCTGTTTCCGATGTGACTGCAGAGAGTGGGCAGTCAGTAGTTCATTCACGGGAAGATTTCTTCTCGCCTGATTCGCTGAAGATTGTAGACAACTCTAAGGCCGATACTGTTGCTGATAACCAGGAGGATAATACTATTATGTTTGATCAGTCTTTCAGTGCTCAGGAAGATGCTCAAGTGCCCAGCCAGTCCGACAACAGCGGAGGAAACATTTCACAGATGTCCATGGCATCCCAGGCGACACAGGTGGAAACCAGCTTTGACCAGGAGGCTGCTTCTGAGAAGAACAACTTCCCGTGTGAGAATCCAGAGGTCAGTCTGAACGAAAAAGAGCACATGAGGGTGGTGGTGAAGTCTGAACCCTTGAGTTCCCCAGAGCCTCAAGACGAGGTGAGTGATGTCACTTCCCAAGCAGAAGGCAGTGAGTCTGTTGAAGTGGAAGGAGGAGTAGTGAGCGCAGAGAAGATAGAACTGAGTCCCGAGAGCAGTGATCGCAGCTTTTCTGACCCACAGTCCAGTACTGATAGGGTGGGAGAAATTCATATTATGGAGGTATCAAATAACCTGGAACACAAGTCTACTTTCAGTATTTCAAATTTTCTAAATAAAAGCAGAGCTGGTGGCTTCAGTGCTAGTCATAACAGCGATGACAACATTCCAAATACCACCAGTGACTGCAGAATGGACAGTGATGCCTCTTACCTGATGAGTCCAGAGTCGGGGCCTGCTGGTGGCCATTCATCTGCCACCGTCTCTCATGCCGAGAATCCGTTCAGTGAGCCTGCGGACTCTCATTTTGTCAGACCGATGCAGGATGTGATGGGTCTCCCCTGTGTACAGACTTCCGGGTACCGGGCAGCAGAACAGTTCGGCATGGATTTTCCACGGTCGGGCTTGGGCTTGCACTCCCTGTCAAGGGCAATGATGGGCTCAGTAAGAGGTGGAGCTAGCAGCTTTCCTGGCTACCGCCGCATAGCCCCCAAAATGCCTGTGGTGACCTCTGTCAGGAGCTCCCAGCTGCAAGATAACTCATCCAGTTCCCAGCTGATCATGAATGGGACCACTTCTTTTGAAAGCGGGCATCCGTCGCAACCTGGCCCACCACAGCTGACGAGGGCATCGGCAGATGTCCTCTCAAAATGCAAGAAGGCCTTATCTGAGCACAACGTCTTGGTTGTAGAAGGTGCACGCAAGTATGCCTGCAAGATCTGCTGCAAGACGTTTTTGACCTTGACAGACTGCAAGAAGCACATCCGTGTGCACACGGGAGAAAAGCCTTATGCCTGCCTGAAGTGTGGCAAGCGGTTCAGCCAGTCCAGCCACCTGTATAAACACTCCAAGACGACCTGCCTGAGGTGGCAGAGCAGCAATCTGCCTAGCACTTTGCTTTAACCTTCTCCATGCCTGAAGGAGAATGCCAGTGCGGGCGTCCAGCTCCCTGAAGCACCGCTGGAACATGAACACTATTTTCTTCAAGGCTGCAGCCTCAGAGACTGCTCTTGTTGGACAGTGAACACTTACGTGTGATGGTGCCACACACACAAAAGTTGTGGTTCTGTCAATTGGGGATATTACTGTACCTACCTCACAGGGGTGTTGTGAGGCTTAAACAGCTGCAAGCGAAGAACTTGGAGATCCTCAGCAGTTGCACTGTAGACGTGTGAAGCATTACTATGATGTGCGTTCAGGCCTTGGGCTGACAGGGATACAATCCCTTAAGCTAAGCAGTTCCTTTGCAGGGCAGAGGGGTGAGAGCGCAGTTATCTCATGAAGTAGCACGTTTCAAGAATGAGAAACTGAAGTGCAAATTTCCTCTTTTTTTTCCTAAAGTATTTTGTAAAAGTGAAAGCATTTAAATAAATGACCTGTAAAACAAGTTGCTGCATTATGTTTGGACAGTAGTGCTAGAGCTGTTTGCTGCAACTAACGCAGACTGCGTATCTTTAAAAGAGAAAAACAACTTTGGATGCACCTGTCTGACATAATGCTTTAAAATACGCTAATTATAAAAATAGTTCTAGGGTTATGAATGTATGTTTGGCTGTTTTGTAGTAAAGGACACTGTGTAATGAAGGTGCTTAAGTTAAATCCAAGACGAGTAACTTTTGGACTGCCAGATGTATATATACTTTGAATACAGCAAGATCTGGATGTTTGACTGATTTTTCCTGTAGAAACTTGTATTAAGTGGTAAGTGAAGTACTGTTTCTTGTTTGTGCTATTCTTAGCAGTATTTTAACCAATTTGTATCTCCTATGTTAAAAATTCTATATACACACAATTCTGGAAAGAGCTTGTCTTTGTCTGTTTTGTTACTTTGAAGGAGAGAGAGAATTTGTGATGGCTTTTTTTACTGTGTAAGGTAGTCTCTTGCTGTTGCCAGATGCTGATAGTCAGTCTGATCCCTGTTATTGCATAAGCGTATTGTCCTTTTCTGACACTCTTATCTTCAGGCTTTAATTTCCTCCTCTGAATGCTTACTTTCCTTCACAGCTGTGGATTGTTCCTCAGATCAAACCAGCCAGGAATGATCCTCATTGGCCGCATTCATTTGTGTGTCTCTATAAAACGTCATTGTCAAATCCAGTCCTTCCACTTAGGTGGAGTCATAAATCTACTTTTCCACATAGATTTAAAAAAATCTGGCATAAATTTATTTAAAAACAATAGCACTGTACACTTTGTATAACAGAAATTCAGTGATCATTATTCTTCAAGTGAATCCTGTAAATCTTGTTTTAATTTCCTCTTCTTTGATACCATTGTAACTAATGCTGTCTGCAGCCTCTTTTTTTCTTTGTTAAAGATGCACATGAACTAACTACTGGCATCCACCATATTAGGTTTCTAAATACAATTTTGGAGCACTTCTGCTGATTGATAAGTGTTGCTCAACCATGTAGGAGCTAGGTCAGGGCTACACCGTGTTCGTTCTGCTCAGGAGAGACCGAGGATTTGCATTTCCTGGTGTCAAAGTCACAGAGCAACAGCTTCCCGTTAATATCAAAAAAATTCACGAACCTTCCCCTCTTTGTTTCGTTCTGTACAGCAAATGTATCCTGTGTGATGGTATCAGCAGTTTTATGGAGTTTGTGCTACCTCACAGTTAGCCTTCTTAAACATCTTGGGCTTCTGTGTGGACAAACTAAAACTAAAATTCTAATCCACAGTCCTGTAGGTCATTTAGCAGGATGAACTGTGAGTGCTGTTGAAACAGAGAAACCAAGCAGACATTGTCAGATCAAAGGAAACACGGAAATCTTTCTGTGCTTTGCTTTGTGTGAAACAGTAGTCCGTTCGTGAAGAAATATGTCTCCATCTCTAATTACACCGCTCCACGTGGAAAAGAAAATGCCAAATGCCTGTCAACGTGTCGTTTGCACCTTGAGCATCCAAGGTAAACAGGACCGTGGAAACACAGGGAATGATGGGATTCATTCCTATAAAATGTTAAGATTTCGTTACAGGATTTATTTAATGGTCATATGTCTGGCCCTTGATTTTATAAGCATTAGGGAAATGTGCTGCATTTTTTAAAGCATTAAGATATGCCACACTTTGCTTGATAATAATTGTGATATCAGGGGACTAGCAGCATCGAGGTATACTAAACAATCTCACAGAAACATCAGTAAAATGCAGTATTTTGTACTTTAATATTTTCTTGTGTTGCCTTATTAGAATGTTCTGCTGCTTCATCTTCCTTGCATTTCTAGTCTTTCGTTTTAAAAATAGGGGATTTTCTACATTTTCTATCTCATTTCCTATAGCACATCTGAATTCCTTGAATTCTTAGGATGCATAGGAATAAAACGTCTATGTGAGTAAGGAGAATAGAGTAATTAAGAACGAATATGAGCAGATAAACATATTTAACTGTACTTTTGATCTGTTTCTATGAAAGTTTTAATGTCGTCGTGAAATAACCAGACCTTGTGCAGGAGGACTTCTGTCTTCTTCAAGAAAAAAATCGACTTTGAGCATTTTTGGAAGCAGCAGCTTTAAAGCTCATTATTCTTCGACATCTCGTGCATCTGGAGGAGCACACTGCAAACCCAGGAGCCTGTGGCTGGCTTGTTGCTTTCCTAGTCTTCCAGTACGAAGCCATATCTCAGAATGGTATCTCCACTTAGCTGTCCCACACTGTTAAGCGAGAGTACTAATCTCAAAGCCTGGTAACATTGTCAAAGACCTTATCAAAGAGCTTGTTTAAAATTTAACTTTGCAAACGCTACAGTGAGATCTCATGTGAAGATGTCAGTATGTTAGAATTACGGAACATCTGAAAATAAACCCTATGTTTTTGTGCTACTGTGTCTGACTTGATTTGCTTGTTTACGTTATCCTGGTGTCTTTGCCAACAGCATGTAATGGATTGACTTAACAAGTAATGCTTGTGCGCTAGCTGGTTGGGCTCTTTGTGTTACTAGATCCCTTGGCAGTGGAAGATAACCCTACTGAAATGCAGGCACACGCGCAGGCGTTTTTGTCAAATGAGGCCAAGCACATAGTGCTGCCCGTAGTGCTCCTGCTTCGTGCCGAGGCTTTGCCAGTTTTGAGAGGACATGTAATACCTAATTAACAAGAAGTAGGTCCGTATTTGAGCCAGTATAAAGTCTTGCGGGGCTGCATTATTCCACCAGCGCTTCGTGAGCTAGTTCGAACCAGCAGAGTGCGGCTGGACTTTGCCGCAGTGGCTTTGGTCAGGCTCGGGCTGGTTTGGCGTCTCACGGAGCCACGTCCTCAGTGTGGTGGGCTGTCTTCTGGCTAGCTGTCTGCTCTGAAGATGGCATTAAAGATGCCTCATGCAGGTGATTTGAGATGCCCTGCAGCTGGCTGACCTTGCAAGGATCCTTGCTGCTGCCACGGCCTTGATGGGACGGGGTGCATTGCCTGCGTCTCCCTCATCAGACCTTCGAAGGCTGGAAAGTCTTGAGATTCCGGGAGCACCCATACTCGTGCATGGAAATTACCAGGGTTTTTTTCTCTATCAGTTCCCTGATGAGTTCACTTTGCAGCTGCCCAGGGACTTGTGCTGGCAAGGGAGCGAGGATAAGCGGTTGGGCAATGGTGCGATTATTTTGGGTAACACCATCTGAACGCCCATCAGTGGTCTTCAGGTCTGCAGCACAAGACAACTAACAGAGGCTGCTTTGGTGACTTGCTTAATGTACTAGTGCCAGCAAGACTTACTTTGCATCACAAGGTCTTGAATAGACATCAGGGTAGTTCAATAGATTTTGAAAGGGCATAAAAGCAGCAGCTTGTAATGCTATACTGTGCTCTCTTAGTTTTTCTTAATAATACATGAAAATAAGTTCTGTCTGGAGCTTCCTATAAAAAGGAATGACTGCACTAATGTAAGATCTCAGCTGGTAGAAGCCATCCACCAGTACTGCATCTGTGTAACTACGTGTTTGCAGGAGCACAGGCTTAGCTCAGGCCTCGTCGTCATTTACACCATGGGACCACTTTTAAAGGCTCGCTGTCCCTGCCGGAAAATGGGAAGACTGGCAAAGTTTCCTGTTGGAAAACTTGCTCAGGGGCTAGGCTGTGTGCTCTGCTCTGCTGGTCGACTCTGCAGACAGCGCTGCAGGTCACCTGCATCAATGAGCTGCAGCAAGGCACTGTAATCTCACCAGGTCAGTCCACAAACCGTCTCTTGCTCATAACTCAACCTTGTAAAACACCACCAAACCACAAGAGGAATACCTCGGGGGTGGGGGGGAAGTCCAGGGGAGGGTCTGTGCCTGGCAATGGTCCCTTAAACGTCAGCAGGTACTTTGAGTGCTGAGCTGCTGCAGTGGATACGCGTGCCCCTGTGCCAGCTGTATCACATTTAGTGCTCACGTGTTACGTGACGGGGCTGACCCTTGCAGGTGGCTGAAAAGAGCAAGCATGGCGCTTGGCTCCGCAGCCAGCAGCCGCCTGTCCAGAGGGACAGCGTTCCCGTGCTTCTTCCCTGCTGTGCTCCGGGCTGTTCCTCTGGCCACAAGCGCGCAGCGAATGAAGAAACCGCTCCGCTGGTGTGAAGTGCGGCTTCGCGCGCAGCAGGGCGACCCCGAGTCTCCTCGTCTGCATCAGCACCGCCAGCCAACTAACTGCCGAAACCGGCCACTTGAACGGCGCCTGCAAAGTGATTATTACTCTTTATGCCTGCCCGTGAAGAAATACTTGCGCGTAGCAAAAACCAACCGTAGAAGCCTGTACTTCACTCAGTAACAGTTTTGTTCCTGGTAAAATGTACTCTTCGCAAGAGCTTATCATTATGGTTGTTACTGAAATAATGTTAATATCTACGTGGCATCTGTAAAATCCATAATCCATTGTCCCTGTTGCTGTCTGAATTCCTCGTGGGAAGATGACGCAATGACGTGGGGGCCCAGCACAGCCACTCTGCCCTGGGAGCTACCTCAGCTCACCGCACAGGCTAGCTATTTAGCTGTTGGTGGCACCAGGTTTTCACTAGTGATTGTTGGTACAGCGTGTGCCTGGAACTCACTGCGCAAGAAATCCGGTTAAGAGGTGTTTGTCTCAGACGGAGGCCTGGCAAGGCTTACCTGTGCTTTGCTGTCAGTAGGTTTGAGCTCTGACCAGCCACACTCAGACTTGCCTGAAAAACTACAGGTTCCTTCAAGCAGGGGCAAAGAGGTAAGGTTAACATTTTATCATTTACAGTTCAGGTATTTTTAGAAGGCAAAATCATTTCAGTAAGGGCATACTGATGATTTTCTGTGGCTGGCAGAGCAAAGTGATCGACGGCTACAAAAGGCGCTCATCTCAAAGACATTCCAAGACGCAACGCCCGAAATGGGCTTCGGTCACTCCACCAGCCCTAGTTACGCGCTCATGTCTATTTGTTAATAGACGCGGGGAATCAGTACAAGTGCTTGGATACCAGCTCATTTGCACTTTGCTGTTTGTCGCATCATTAGGGGTCACAATAACCTCTCAGATATTTAGTCAGCATCCTCCAGCATTACAGTAACTTCACCAATACCAGAATCTTCAGTGACAAAACTCAAAAATCATACAGACCAGCAAACTAACCCAGCGGACTTGCGCCCATGTAATACAGCCAAGGTTTTCACACCAAAGTAAATCCTTCTGATTTCTGCTATATCAATTGGAAACTTCCCGGCCAGTCGAGATGCCCAGGAGCCCACTCCCTTCCTGTTTACCACCTCGGCCACAAACCCTTCCTTGGTCAGCAGAGGCCTCCTTAGAAACTTCCTAAACACTTTCTGCTTCTGATGGGCAGGCGTACAATAATCAGCAAGGCTTGTGAATCAAAACACGTTGATAAGCATGTCAGACAGATAGATAGATAGATAGATACTCTCCGAGACACAAAGCAAAGGTTTTGCTTTAACTAGCCAGCATCAATAACTACTTAATGAACAACTTCCAGTAGCTATTATTGCTATCAGAGCATGGTTCATTTAACAACAAGAGAAATTCAAGCAGAGAAATCAGCATGAAGAACACTTGCCATGGGACAGAGAGAGAAGTACAGAGCGTACTAGATGAACTTCAGTTCCCAAGCACAGGCTTTTCTCTGTGTGTTTCAGCTCCCTCCCTGCACTAGGCTTAGGACACCACCAGCTGCTGCCCTCCCCTCTCTTCTCTTAAGAAATGTTTTGGATTATTATGCAGCACCCTGCTCAGCTTTTAGCTGGGATGCGCGTTGGAGAAAACAGCACACTGCTGCTCTCAGAGGCACGGACTCGTGCACTTTCTTTTACCCTTGCTAGAAACCTTTCTGTGCTGTACAGTAACAAATGGTGAATTGAGCAGTTCGGGCATGTGATGGTCGGTTCCTGTCCTGGGCTTTCCTTCAGAGGCTGTTCTCCAGCCGCCGGCAGCAGCTCGCTGCCTCCAGGCTCTGCTGCTTCTGGGAGGGCGGCCGCCCGGCACGTGCTGCTCACCTTGCACTCACTCGCTGGGAGGAGAGCGGCGAAGCTGCGTCGGGCGCTGGGTGCCCTCCACGAGGGGTATGGCCGGGCGGCAGGCAGCACGAGACTCTTCCTCCTCCTGGCCTGTGGGCTCCAACAGCGCCTACCCGGAGCTCGGTGCAGAGGAGCTGGCTGCTGGCAGCACCGCTGAGAGCACCACCAGCAAGCTCCCGAGCTGCGAATGAAACACGTTCCTCTTGCGTATTGCAGCCCCCCTCCCCCTGAGCCATCACTTCAGAAAAGCACGGTTTCTTGTGTGTCCAGCAGCCGAGGCTTCACGTTACTTCTGTTTGCCAGCACGATTCCTACTGCCACGAGCAGCTCTCACCGAGATGCAAAGTGTGGTGAAAGCCTTTGGGCCGCGTGGGGAAGGCTCCTTCCTCCCTGGGTGCGCAGCAGCAAGGCGCTGGACGATGCAGGTGCAAAGGTTGTACCGGCTGAAGGTCGCAGGTCACCAGCAGCATCCGGCACCTTCTTCAGTCACTGTAAGAAGCAGGCGGCTGGTGGGCAGGGAGGAGAGGGCTGCCTCTGGTGCTCAAGCCTTGTCCCTGCTGCGTCCCTCTGGGCTGGATGCAGAGAGGTGTCTGGGTTGGTGAGGCCGATGCTGCGCCATTGGGGCAGCCGCCCCTGGGAGGTGACGCAGTGCAGACAGGGGCAGCCGCAGCTGAGGCAGGGTCGGGGTCCCACAGCTGAGCTGGTGGGCAGGGGGAGCTTCACCCTGTCTTGCTGCCAAAGGGCGACGTTCGCTAGGACTGGGGTAAAGCTCAGCCCCGAGGTGGAAGCAGGCCCGTTGCATGTTTAGCCCAGGAGCCTTTGCCCAGCTGCAACGTCGCAGTGATGCTGGTGACAGGGGCACGAGTCAGGCCTGTCCTGAGCCCAAGTCTGCCCTTGCACAAGCCCAGTCACCCCGGCTGCCAGGGCCGAAGCCCATCAGTGAACTGCTGCAAAGGCAACGGCACAGAGAGGGCATGGGTGGCCCCAGACGCAGCTGAGCTGACCTTAATGCAAAAGGGCAGGGGCCCTTGTACAGACGTGCTGGCCAGCTGGGTGGGTCGGCTGCTTGTGCCGCCGTTCACCCTTGACATTGCCAAAGGAGCTCCACGGGGAGGTTCACCTGGCTCAGCCCAACATAGAGTGTGAGCACTCAACGGCAGCAAAAAGAGCACTGAAGGGAGCAACAGGCTTGAGCTGGCTCCAGCCCACGTGCCCCCTCTCAGCAGCTGGGGACACCCAGCATGACAGCGGAGCATCCGGAGACTGGCGATGGGCATCACATTTCTACTGCAATCCCACCGTGTATCGCAATTGCAGCACCACGCTTGTACTGCAATTTCAGTACACTGTTGCATCACTGCTAAATCAAAATCCAATGTAACATCGACTGCCTACAGAGAAGTAAATCTCCTATCAAGCACCAAACCCTCCTTGTGTGGATTATTTAAAAGAACACACGCAGAGGGTACCAGGCCCTGGCAGATGCTGGGTCAGGACAGGGCAGGGATGAGTGAGGGCGCTGGTGCCCACATGGCTGGAAGCAGGATGCCCATGCCAACCCACCCCAGGCACCGAGCAGAAATCCCAGTGCTTTCCCCTGGGATGAGGACAGCTTTACTGCAAGGCACCATCTCTAATGATACTTAGTCCCGATCGAAGCTGGCTCCTCCAAAGCCACAAGCTCCTGCGCTGTGTTTACATGTAGTCCTGTGGAGCACATGGTGGGTTCCTGTGCCCGTGAGGCCAACAGAGCTGCTCTGGTCTCGGCTCCCGAGGAAATACCGGATGGAGCTACCAGGCAGCAGCCGGGCAGCTGGTGCAGGTGCTGTGCTGCTGGCAGAGCTCGTCACTGCTCAGCAACTTCAGCAACCGCCCTGGCTGAATGCACCGAGCGTGCTTTGTGTTCTGTGTCTGTGGGACGGATTCCCCCAGGGTCAAACGAACTGAAACGTTCACTCACCTCCTCCTCCTCTCCACACCTCCCTTGTTTCATACGCTGCTCTGAATGCTGAAACCCAGGGACAAGAGTGACGAGGCTGGGAGAGGCGGATGGGCGACAGAGAGCCACAGCTCACACGGAGGTGGGCAAGTCCAGGTCTGCTTTTTGCTGCATTACCCAGCAGAAGGACTGGGAGCACACGGAGCTGGAGGCTGGTTTAAAACAGGTGAAGGTGATCTCCACACCGTGCAGCAGGGTCACCTGTGGGGCTGGATGGCGCAGGTGGCACCACACGGCTGTGGCTGACAGGTCTGTGAACAGATCCTGCAGGCAGGGCTGTCCCATCTGCCTCGTGGTTGTAGGTGCCAGGAGCGCACGAGGGGACGGGACGGGACGGGACCACGGCAAGGCCGACGTGCGCCCCCAAGCAGCCTCGCCACCATGCAGCCGGACCCCGGTCGCGGCCCCCACCAGCCCTAGCAGGCTGCACTTGCTAAGGCTTCCCCACCACCCTGCAGTGGTGGAGCGTGAAAATAAGTTAAACCGAACCGGCTTCCTCACCATACGCTGCTCGTACACGGGTAACACAAACTCACAATTCACAGATGTGTCCAGCTGTGTCAGTGCTGTCACTGCAAGACAGGGCACAGGACACAGTTTAACACTTTTTGTTGTTGATTTCAAAACGCAACAATCCTATACCTCATACCCTTGCCTTTTATTCTGAAAATCCCAGTTGGGTGCTTTTCTTTGCTGTGCAGTGACCTTTTCAGAACTGCTCCCCAAGCACTGGCTGCACAGGAGGAGGACGGGAGAATTCCTGGTCTAGACCATGGAGCTGCAACCGTGGCTCCCCATCAGAGAAGGCTCCCCAAGGCCCCCAGAGGGATCAGTTCCCATCTGAGGAAGAGCAGCCCCCTGACCTGGGCTTGCTTGCAGCAGACTGGGAAGGACTGCCGCAGCTGCAGGGGACTCTGAGGAAAGCTGGCCCTTTCGAGCAAGCTCCCAGAGGAAGCAGGGTGACACTGGTGAGGGGCTTTATTATTGGGAAGAAAACTTCGCAAGCCCAGGGCTAAGCTCCTTGCTGAAGAAAGTAAGGAATGAGCTGCTCCTGTCCTCAAGAGCACAGCTGGACGCTGCGGCGCTGCACGCTCATTGTGCAGGATCCTGCTGCAGATGGCTACGGGCGCGCCCCCCACAAACCCCAAAAGTGGCCTTCACGACACTTCCCACCCTTGCAGCAGGAATCCCACCCAACGCACGTGCGCTCAAAGCAGGATTTCTGAGAGGCCTTAAACGTGTTAAATTCCTCCTGCCGCCGCAATGCAATCTCACAGCCATCTTTCTGTTTTCCTTAAGGCAACAATGTCGTCAGGGCACGCTGCCCTCCAACAAGGCACGGTAAGGCGCACACAGGCGCAATCCAAGGACCACACCTCACCCATTGTTTCACCAGCTGGAGCAGAAGCTTGCCAGGCTGGACTGGCATGGAGTGATGGGTTCCAACCCCCATTTACAGAAGCGGGACAGTTGCTGCAGGAGAGACGGAACCCCCAAAGCCCCTGAAATGTGCTCATCCAGCCCCTCCTGGCAGACAGAGGCTTAACACTCGCTCAGGTTTTCCTTTGCGCCAACGCGTGTCATGGCACGTCTGGGAAAAAAATGAACTGGGGATGGGAGCCGAGGCCGGAACCAGCGGGGGGGCTGCAGAACCTCCCAGCGTGAATTCCAGTTTGCAACTCACTTCAGAGCCATGCCCAGAATTAGTTGCAGATACAAAAAGCTGAGCTGGAGACGCCAGGGGAGCCATGCAAGCCCTCTTAGCGTTCCTTTAGACATCTGAAGAACAGAAATACCATGCCTTGGCACCGATTTAACAAGACCTTCTAATGCGTGCTTGGCTGTGGGCTGGCAGCAGCTCCCTTGGCAGCACTGGGCCTGGTCGACTGCACAATTACCTCTCCTCCCTTCCTGCCTGTGCGCTGGGGGCTCCGGAACTGAACTGCCTGGCTCCTTGCTGTGACCCGAGGAGCCAGGCTTTTGAGGACGGGCGCTGCAGCAGCAGCTCCTTCCCAGTACGACGCATGCTGGCTAGCAAAATAACATGACAGTCCTGACACTGCAGGTGTTCCTTGAACCGCGGCCAACCGCTGTCCGTTGCCTGCTGAGTGCAGCGGCGGTATGACTGCAGGACCCGCAGCCCCCTGCCCCACCACAGCACCGTGCTCCACCCCGTTCTCAATCAAAATGCGCACACCACATTCACTGCTTCTCTTTAATGGCTACAGTCCAGTTTCCTCGCCGCTGGCACCACTGGCACACTGCTGCAGAGGCAAGGAGGCACCGGACCGGTCTGCAAGGCTTCTCTAGGGGAAGGCAACACCAAGTCCTGCCATCCTGCAGGAGCGGGGCTCCAGCCGTCACAGCAGCAGCTCGTGGGGCATGGGCTCCCCGCGCAGCCCAGCCAGCAAGTTGTTGGCCGCCAGCACCGCCATGGTGCTCCTCGTGGCATATGTGGCACTCCCAACATGCGGCAGAATCACTGCAGGGGACAGGAAGGGTTACTCGCTCATTTCTTACTTTTGCTGACCCCTCGCACCCTCTTTCAGGAGTCTTCCCACAGGAGGCCAGTGCAGGTCCTGCACCAGCTGCCACTCGACCAGGAGCTCCTATCAGATGTGGAGCATGAAACAAAACCATCAGCCACTGAGGACTGGAAAAGACGTCTGATAAATGGCTAACTAACTAACCGAGCTATTTTTTAAGTCCTCCAGGCCAAAGACAGTCAGCCAAGAGTGGGTCCTCCTTTCTGTGTTCAGGCTTCGTACTCACCCTCCTTCATGGGCTCAGAGTCGGTGGTAGATGTAAAATGCTATCCCTGCAGCAGACAAACGCGCAGTGAAATTTGCACGCTGTTGCTGGATTGCCACACAGCTTTAGGAGGTTCTGCTCACCAATGGGCATGGACCAACACACATCTGAAGACTGTTGTGAAACATCCTGGTTTACAGACCCCTGGGTGCACTGGAAAGGCAAGTGCGGAGGCAAATGGCCCCTGCCAAACAGAGCTGGCACAATGCAGCACAGGCAGGGCAGGGATTTTTGTCCACCTACGTGAAAAACCTCCCTTTATGCAATACAAAGGAATGAGCCAAAGCTGCTTTAGTGGTAAATGATTATACCGCTAGCAGTGGAGCGTGCTTGCCCAAGCGGTGGATAAAAGCCTGCACTGCCGTCTCTGTTTCGTAACAGAGAGCACCTACAGGCAATGCAGAAGACTGAACACCCGACTGCCGCAGCGGGAGAAGGCTCTCTCCCCAGAAGGACCGTGGGGCCACGTACGTCCTTTCTCCCCGAGCCTAGAATCAGCCTGAGTTCCTTGTTCACTGTGAAAGTAGTAACAGTTCTTCCTCCTGTACTTATGCTGTGTGCCTCCGGCTGCTGAAACTATTTGGCCGTTTTGGGTGAAATCTGTGAATAGTTTCCTAATCATAAAATCCTAATTTCTGTGAAAATAAATACATAAGTATTTATTTTTGTCTTGCTTGGTGTTGTTCCAGGGCTCTACGATCTCCGAAGTACTGCATGTATTTCCAGAAAGTCACACCAGATCTCAAGCTTGGGCTGCGGCTTGAGCAGCCAAGGCATTCGACCACACGAGAGGAAGCTGCTCTGGCCTGGCTCGTGCCATCGGATCCGAGTGGCACCGGCCACCCTGGTGAAGCTGAGCCTTCACCTAGGAACAGGCACGCTGCTGCTGCACTGGAGACAGGGTCGCAGACCATCGCAGAGGTTTACTTTCTAACTAGAAAGCAGCGCCTTGTCCGGGTTCCTTTTCTGTCTTTTCCCTGCCTCGAGGGATACAAGCGAGCCTGTGTGGCTTGTGTCCGAGTCAGTCCTGCTCAGTATCCGGCCCGACGCACACGTTCCCTGGCTGGAGGAGGAAAGCTCCAGGCCCTGCTTTACAGGGGACAGGCGTGAAGGCTGTGTGAGGGAAGGCAGTGACCTCACCAGGAGCCATCCCTAACTCATCCCAGGCCGCTGGCCAGCCTGTGGTGCCCGCGAGGATGGAGCTGCGCCAGTGCGTGGCAAGGCCATGGGAAGTCATCCTCCGCACAGCCCCTTCAGGATCCTAGGAGAACACTGAGGGCTGCTAATGTCCTGCGCTAAAACATCATCCTGCCGCGCACGGCAGCTCTCAGCGAGCTCTTGGGAAAGCAGCAGCAAAACTCGTAGTGATCAGCTGCTGTGTCTGGTTGCAGGTGCTCCCGCCCCCAATCCAGCAGCCTGGTGATGCTGAAGCCCCAAGAGCAGCCAAGAAAGCCCCTTTCTAACCAGCCCTCCTCATCTGACATAACCTCCTCCAGAGAAGACATGCACTGTGCCAGGGACCAGCACGTTCCTACCTGCCTGATGCCCATTCCTCTCCAGAAAACAGGCTGCCTGAGCTCACCGCGCTCGACCTTCCCAGTGGAAGTTGCCTTGGGCCGTCCAGAGGATGCAGCTGGACCACTTCCAAAGAAAACTGTGCTCATTCCATAGCGTGAGCACTCGCTGGCCTCTGCAGCTCAGGGCTGTCTGATTTGCTGACTTGCACTGGGGAACGTGGACGCCGGGACAAGGCCAGCATTTTAATTAATTGTGCTTCTGAGCACACGTGCTGAACCTGCACCTGGCAGACGAGGCTCAGTGGACGGACTGGCTGGCGAGTCCTCCAGTGGCTGCAGCACTCCCAAGGCAGAGATTCCTCCAGGCAGGCTCAGCATCCAGCTTCTTAGCCACATGGGAAGCTTTTCTAGCAGAATATATGCCCAGGAGCTTACAGAATACTAGAGCTTGTCAGGCCATGAGCAAAGACCTGGTTTCATTGAGGGACCTGATGGTATCAGACTCCATGAATTTCACCCTACGTCTCAGCCCACCGAATAGAGGTAGATCCATCAGGAAGGTGTTAAAAGACGAGCCGATCTCAACTGCATTCTGGAGAATTAAAATACCTCCCACGCTTGTTTTACGTCACACTGATGAGGTCTTCCGCTCTAGCAGCTCCCTGCACTGACTGGTGGCTACCTACAGTATGGTTAAATACATCTGACCTTCCTGTGCTTCCACGTTTCAGTTCTTGTTCGCACTGGTGGGCTCACTGGGACAGGGAACCCTCATCACCCCCAGCTGTGGGCACAGAAGGTACCCGAAGCGCAGGCTGATGGAGCAGAGCGGGGGACGGGCTGCCCAGCTGGCCACTTACCGCAGTTCTTGAGGGAGAGCAGGGGGTGGTCAGTAGGCAGTGGCTCTGGCGTCGTGACGTCCAGGCCTGCCGCTGCAATCTGGCCGTGGACCAGCGCATCATACAGGTCCTCCTGATTCACCACGGCCCCCCTGGCAAACACAGAGGGAGAGGACCATGCCGCTGCTGAAGGATCCCTTAGGCTCCCAGGGGCACGCAGGAAGGCAAGGGGCCATGCGCGCCAGCCTGCAAGGTGGCACGTGGGTCCCCAGGCCCATGTGAGCAGAGGTCAGAACCCCTCTCGATGTGCCTGAACCTCCCAGCGTGACGAGCTGCTCCTGCTCTTGCTCCAGGCCACTCGCAGAAGGCAGAAGAGCCTGGTGCCCGAGCACAGGCAGCCGTGGAGGGAGGTGCAGGCAGCCCGATGTGTCCCGGGCAGCTGCGTGGCTTTTGCTTGTGCGGCTGCACAGGAAGGGAAGGCAGCAGGAACGGGAGGCTACCGCCGGACTCAGCCAAGAGCCCTGTCGCAGCTGCCTCTGTCCCAAGAGCGAGGCTTCTGGCAGCAACAGCCCTGTCCCGAGGAATCCATCAGCCTCGCCCTCCTTTCACCCAATGGTCACCCATCCGTCCACGCCACCTGTGTGGGGACACAGGGCCCTGGGGAGGAGACACAGGCTGTAGCCCCGTGAACAATTTATCCTGCCTTTTGCTTGATCCCAGGAGACCGTGGGCCGCATGCTGGGCCAGGTCCTGGCGGCTGCAGCCGTGAGGGCTGTACACGCTGCCTGGACTGCCAGAAGCAACACATCTCACAGCCTACCGGATGCCCCCCTGCAACAACAGCCATGCAGGAGACAGGGTTGCAATTACCTGCTCGTGTTGATGAACACAGAAGTCTTCTTCATTCTGTTAAAGAAGTCCTTGTTGCACATTCCCTGGGTGGCCGGACTCAAAGCACATGTCACCACAACGAAGTCCGACTCTTCGGCCAGCCTCGTGAGTGGGACTGAGTGAAGAAACACAGGTGACAGCTCTGCTCGGGGACCTCACCGACACAGCTCAGCAACCCTCTTATCCCTAAGGTTCGCCAGCAAGCGAGTGCTGCTCTGGAGACGCCTGGCTGACCCTCCTCCACAGACAGGGACACAGAAGGGCCAGCAAACACCAAACAGAAACCACGCAGGTTCCTACAGACCCTACCACAGTGTTTTGTTTCACTTTTAAATTAAAATCAAGCCAAAGCGGAATCTAGTGATGCTTCACCCATCTGGCCCGAAGGAGGCTCTGGTACGTATTTCACATTTAAACCACAAAATACGGCAGCAGCAGTTTATACCAGCATTAAATCTTTGTATATGCTACCTCCAGATAACGACTCATGCCACTTTGGCTCCTGGAGGTGAGGAAAGCACAAGGAGAAGGGCAGGATCTGCTAATGGCTTTGTGCAAAAAAAGCACCAACTGGAAACGGGCTGGCTTTGGACTGAAACATTAGCACTCGACGCAAGTCGCAGGACTCTTTAACAGGCCCACAGAAAAGTCCTGTTCAGCAGCTAAGAGACATTCCTGGGCTTGGCTGGATGGTGACATTCATTTTAAAGCAGGAGGTTAAAGCTAGTGTTCGTTTCCAGCGACCAAGATCTACCCTCAGCGAAGATCTGTGGTCAGCCTCAGCCTACGCCCTCTTCCCTGCAGGGTGTCTCAGTACTCATCCTGTGGGGTATGGCCCATAAGACCCTTCCCCTCCTCCCAGGGGCAGCTGCCACCTTCCCCTCCCTCTCCACTACATTCCACTTCCTTGTGGAATGAAATTAACCGGAAACCACAAATGGAGGGACCCTGGGAGGATGAAAGTTTTGCCTTTCTGCAGCAGAAACAATCACAGTCCGCGATTACGGTGGGTGGTGAGGTAGAGCCCAGCTGTGTGCGGCCTTCAGGTGAATCACCTGGCTCCAGGGAGGCAGATTTCCCTCCCCGCCATCACCACCGCTGCATGGGACGTGTCTGGGATTTCCCAGTCCCTCCTTCAGTGCCCCGCAGCGGTTCACACCAGCTACACCAAGGAGATGCCCAGAGCCTCCAGCTCGCACCCTCCCTCCTCTGGCCCAGCCCTGTGGGGTGACACCTCCCCGGAGCCTTCCCAGCCACAGCGCTCCATGCTGCCCTGCAGCGGACGACCAGCTCCATCCCTGCTCCTGGCACCTTTCTTACCAAACTCAGCTTCAAACTCTGCAGCACACTCTGGTTTCGGGCGACTGCCAGCATACAAAAACTTCCTGACCCCAAACGGCTTCAGGCGGCGGGCAACCGCCTGCCCTAGGAGCGAAAGAGAAGACCGTTCAGCCGCTGTGCCGGTGCCTGCATGAGGCGTGCCACGCAGAGGCTAATGCCAGGCCGCGGAGGTCTGTCAGGCCTCTCCAGGCAGCCCACCCTTCGGCACACTCGCACTCGGTGCAGGTGACTGCGGCAGCCAGCAGAACACGCCTCTCGCTAAAGGGCTGCTGTGGTGGGACTGCTCCTGCCCGGCTGCTCCCAAGCCTGGAGTGTGGCAGGCACGGGGTGGCGAGTGGGTGTCTCCGGCTGCTCCTCACACGGGCAGGAGCAAACTCCCTGCCAGACTGAAACTGTGCAAAGGGAGCTGCGGGATGTTAAACTGGAAGCTGCCCTAGGCAGCAAACTAAAACAGCGAGGAAAGAAACAGCCATCTGCTGACAAAGTCCACAACTGAATCTATGGCAAGCACGTCGTCCTGGACTTTGTCAGGGCATTTGTTTAACTGAAAATTGAGAGGACAATGTCCACTTCGCTGTAACATCCAGATGTAGCGGATGCGTTCGAATGCCTCGGACCTTAAGGTTTAGGCCTGACGAGTCAAGATCGCTGTCCAGAGAGGCTCTAACCAGCTCTCATTTTTGTTCTCATAGATTTTAAAGAGGTGAGCACTGGGACACCACCTTGCCTGAACCTCCAAAACCACCTTGCCGTCCCTGGAGATGCAAAAATCTTGCACCCGAGCTGTACTTACCTATTCTCCCCAGACCTATGATGCCCACCGTACTATCAGACAGACCATAGCCACACATCCACAAGGGCTTCCAGGTTGTCCATCCGCCACTGGCAGAGAGAGCAAGAGAGAAACGGATGTCAGAGAGCAGCAGGGGCAGGCCTCCTCAGAGCCCAGCCCAGCATTCGGGAAAGTATGCCAGAGAGCGCCATGCTTCGGGCGGCCAGCCCCTGTGGCACAGACAGACGATCTTACTACCAGCCTCTCCGAGGTCCCTGCTTCATGTGACCTGGCTGGTCTCCAGGAATCTGCATGGACTTCGCGTGCGCAGCAGCAGCAGCAGCAGCTGCCGCCTTGGGACGTATTTAATTTAGGCGCTGCTAACCACAGCCCTGCAACAACTGCCAGAGAGCTCTGGCCAGAACTTCCGTGCACGCCCTCCTCGAGGGGTCTGCGCTGGCCTTGGATGCCCTCTGCCAGCATACAGAGGGGAGTTCTGCTCCTTTCACAGCCCCTGAGCAGCACGTCTCCAAACAGTCACAGAACCGCAGGCGACTCCATCTCAGCCTGCAAGACGTTCGGTGGAAGCCGGGTGAAACTCTGGCCTCGCTCCATCCATGCAGTGCGGCACGCTTTCTCCTGCAGTTCCCGGCCCGTGGGCTCAGGAGCCAGCCCTCGCTCCAGCTGGCAGCGTCTGATACTCACTTCTTCACCTGCTCCATTGCCTCCGGCAGCCGGCGGCACGCCGCAAGAAGCAAAGCTACGGAGAGTTCTGCGGTGGCGTCGGTCAGGACGTCGGGGGTGTAGCCCACGCGGATCCCTCTGCAAGGCAAGCACAGGTCTCTGGGGCGACGCTGACAGCCTTGGCGTGCTACCTCAGAATTCCCGGACAAGTCGCTGACGCCGCACCTCTTCTGGGTCTGCGCAGCTCTACGTGCGAGAGGACTTCCCTTTCGGCTCCCCGGCCATCCCCCCAGAGAACCTTCGCAGCCGCAGCCGGCGTGGGGTCACCCTGGCCGTGCCCTCGCAAGAGGCTGGCGCCCTGCGCCCGTGCTGCGCCAACGACCTCCGCGCTCCGCACGCCCTCCCCGCCGCCTCGCGGGCCGGCTCACCGCTTCTTGATCTCGTCCAGGGCGAGGTGGTCGAAGCCCACGGACATCGTGCTGATCACCTGCAGCCCGGGCCCTGCAAGACATCGCCAGCGCGCGGCTGCACGGCGTCGCCCCGCGGGGGCCGGGCCGGGCCTGGGCGAGGGGAAGCGGGGAAGGGGAAGGAAGGGGAAGGAAGGGGAAGGAAGGGGA
>VZSC01016397.1:83573-121073 GCA_013398225.1 Steatornis caripensis
CGCAGCCGGAGCGCCTCGGCCACGCGCAGGTGCAGCGCGCGCGCGGAGCGGCAACGCGGTGCGCGCGTGCCGTGCGCGCGTGGAGGGAGGGCGCGGCGCCGGGCTGCGTACCTGCTGCGGAGAGCTGACCGCCGCTCCGCGGCCCCTCCGCCCTGCTCGCCTCGCCTTTGCTTGCCCGGGATTACGGCGTGCGCTCGGGCTGTGGGTGCACCGGCGGCTCGTCGTGAGGACAGACCGTAAGTGAGCGGAACGCTTCCCGGGTGGGTCCCCGCGCGCCGAGGGCGTTGCTGTGCCCGCCGAGAGCGGCGGCCGCGCCTTCACCCCGGGAACCGGCTGGCGCGGGGCCCTGGGCGCGAGCTCCCGCTCTGTGCCGCGCCACCGCTTCTGCGCCCAGGGCGCCCTGCCCGCGGGGCTGCCGCTCCTCGCGCTGCTGCGGGTGCTCGCGCGGGCCCCGGGACCCCAGAGACAGGAGGAGCCGGCAGCGTCTCTGCCCCGTGCCGAGTCCCGCCGCGGCCGCTGCTGGGTCTCCCTCGCTGAAGCCACTCCACGTGCCGCCTGCTCAGTTGCACAGGGCGGACGTCAAGCCCTAGCCCAGCCCCGGGTGTCCCAAGCCCTAGCGCGGACCGCAGGAGGGAGAGGCCCCTGGCCTTTTGAACCACAGGATCAGTGCCCTGGGGAAGCGAGGGTCTCGGGCTAGCTGGACTGCCTGCCCTGGAGGTGGAGCGGCCGCCTGGCTGGGGTGCTGCCGGGGAACATGTACGGATGGGAGACGGGAAGGGCGGACTGCATCACGGCGTGGGAGATCGGACCTTTCTGTAGGCCTGTGGTAGATCGGTAAAGCCACGGGACTTGGCGTGGACACTGCAAATCCCAGGAAGTGGAGGACTGGCGGGTGGCAGAGGAGACCTACCCGCTGTGTTACAGCTTGCGGAGGCGGTGTTCCGAGCACGCCTGCTGCCGGTCTGCCTGCCTGCCTGCCCCGCTGCTGCGAGCTGGCAGGGGGCTGAAATCTACGAGAGTCTTTCAAAAGTCTTTTTTTAAACCTAGGATGAAGTTTTAATAAAATCTGGCTGGATTCTTACAGATGTCAACGCGCCGGTGGCTCTCAAGAGCAGATCGGGCAAACGAAAGGACAGACAGAACAAACCGGGCGCATCCTTCTGCCAGTCATTCACACGTGTGTGTGCGTACGGGTACACACGCGAGTGTGGAGGGCCAAGCAGCCCTTGGTTCCAGAGGGTGCTCTGGTGTGGACGAGGTATACACGCATACGCGCGCACACACACGTGTATGTGTATGTATGTATATATATATATTTGCATACATTTATTTGGTTTCCTTTTGACATTTTTTCCAAATTCCTTGTGTCCTTGCAATCTCAGGTGTTATCTGTGAGCTCTGGCGTCTTCTCCAGAAGTGATGGACGGGCTACTGCCAAATATTGCAACGATGACACACCTGGCTGGGACACAGCTTGTATCTCTAAGCAGCATATACCTACTCCAAAGCAAGAGTGAGAACGTGCCGTCCAAGAGGAATAAGCCACCCGGCTTGCAGCTCTGGGAACAGCGTTCATCTCCTAAAGGCCCCCCTGTTCAGCTACTTGAAGAGGCGCTACGAAGCAGCGCTGTTCCAACACGTCGCCCTCACAGCAAGGGTCTAGGCTGAGCTGGTTGCCTAAGTTTCGCTGGTAGAGAGGGATCGCCACCCCTAGCTGGCAATCGATGCTAAAGGCATTGGGTAGCGTTTTAGGATGAGAGTTTCCACCTCAGAGCCTCCAGTGACTACTTTGGGAAGTTTCCAAAGGCCAGAGGTGGGCAGAGTAAAGCCTCCCCCAGGGCTAAATAATAGCCAAATAAATAAATAATTGCTTGTTAATAGCCAGATTTAATTTTGCTGGAGGCCTGGTCTGAATCTGCTTTATTAGCACAACATGAACACAGCCAGGTATATGGGGAGTGCGGGAACAAAAGCAAAACGCAAAAAGAAGACATGAGCTTGTACAGGAAGGTGCGGTAAAACAGTTGTATTGCCTCTGGGAACGAGCACAGGATCATACCGGTAAAGGAAGCACATCCGTGGACAGCGCGAAAGTTAAGTTTAACGTCCCAGAACACCTAGCTGGAATTCCTTCTGCTGCTCCACAGCAGGTGCTCCGCAGGCTTGTGCCACGCGGGAGATGGGGATGGCTTGCAGCACACGCACCACCCGGGTTTTGAGTTTAAGAAGAGGATGATCTCGGGCAGAGGCTCAGGCCCTGTGACTCTTGTGCGGCAGCTGCGATGCGACTGCGAGGCAGGGCTTGGCTGGGTCACTGTGGTCCACTGTGCTGGCCCGGTTGGGAAAACAAACGATCTGTCGGCCACGGGGCTTCTTCCTTGCCATTGCCCCGCGAGGCAAGAGCCTTCGTTTCCTTTAACAAGAGGTCTGGAGAGAGCCAGAGTGCACAGCCGTCTGATCTTGACGGGAGTTTTGTAGCAAACTCGGAGACCAGGGACTTAAGAGTACTTTTCTCTAGCACGAATCATCTGTGCTATATGAGGTATCACCTTATCTAACGAGACTGTACTCTGCTGGTGGGATTTACCTTTACCGTGATGCGTGTCTGCTCCCACCGTCAGTATGTTGTCAGATTATGCCAGCAGAATCCATTTTATTTTTAAATAATTGCTTGAAAGTTTATTTTATTTTATTAAGCTGCGTTATCATTAGAGCTGACATCTTATCTCCCTCCCTGATCACGTGAGGATTTGTGTCTGGAGTCTACGCTCTCCAGCATGACGTCTCCGTGCTAATCTTGCGTCGCAGCGGCTGCCAGGGTTTTCCTTTTCTCCTTCCTGCTGCCCTCCCTTGCTCATCCAGGCGATCGCACTGGTGTTGCTCATTCAGGAGAGCACGCTGCGGCTGCCGGTGCCTTGTGTTGCTGGAACCAGTGCACCACGCACCAGTTTCCCCAGTGGCACCAGTGCGAGTGAAACAGAGACCCCCCCAGAGGATTTACTTACGAAACAAAACACACAATGCTGGCAAAGGTGTGGTTTTATTGATACGCTTAAATACACAGAGCACCTACAAACTGTCTCCTTAGTTGTGTGGCTTCAGATTCAAGGTCCTTACTATAAAGGTGCAGAAACCCTTGCCTCGAGTGCCTCGGCTTGTCACCACCTTCACGGGCCACCGGCTCCAGCCACAGGCGCGCAGTGGTCTGCGGGACCTGCTCAGTAAAGGCACTCCGTGCACGGTCTAAGATGTCGCAGAAAATCACCGCTCAGTGCCGAAAGCTTGTGACAACATGGCCCAGGCAAGGGCAAGGGAACGTGTGCTTCCCTGCATGCAGCTGGCAGCCAGCTCCAGCGGGACGAAGCCAACCTCTCGGGCCAGACCCGAGGATATGTTGCTCACAGACTCATCCCTGCTGCTTTGGGTCACATCGCTCGCACAGTTTGGTGATAAAACCCTTTTGCATCGTACGAGCTGGTGGCAGCCTAGCTCTGCCTGCCTGTTTGCTTCACAGGTCGCAGCCCACCAGGGCGAGAAAGTCGCTGCCTCATGGAAAGGTGATAGCTCCTCGGGCGCTCCGGACGCGAGGTCGCTGTCGGTGCCGTGCCCTTGCACTGCCCCTTAGGGGTGTCCTCTGCGGCGGGGTGCAGCTCTGAGCCACAGGGTCCCTGAGGCCGGAGGCACCTCCGGAGGTCACCTTGTCCAGCCCCCTGCCTAAAGCAAGGTCATCTAAAGCTAGTAGCCAGGGGTTGTGCCCAGGTGGGATTGGGTTACCTCCATGGATGGAGGCTCCACAACCTCTTTGGGCAACCAGTTCCAGTGTTCAGCCACCCTCAAAGTGAAAAAGGGTTTTTCTTCTGTTTCAGTGGAATTTCCTGTGTCTCATCTGTCGTGGTTTGAACCCAGCCAGGAACAAAGAACCACGCGGCCGCTCACTCACTCCTCCCCCCCCACTGGGTTGAGGAGAAAATGTAATGAAAAGCTCGTGGGTCGAGACAAGGACAGGCAGGGTTCACTCACCGGTTATGGTCATGGGCAAAAACCAGACTCAGCTTGGGGAAAAAAATATTCAATTTAATCAGTTATCAATCAAAGCAGAGTAGGATAAGGAGACACGAAAAGACAGATCTTAAGAACAAATACCCTCCACCCTCCGTGGGCTTGCGTCCCCTTGCTCCCAATGCCTCTCCCTCCTCCCCGCTCATGGCACAGGGGGACGGGCAATGGGGGTGCAGTCGGTTCCCCACACGCTGTCCCCGCTGCTCCTTCCCCCTCGCGCGGGGAGGGCTCCTCACACGCTGCCCCTGCTCCAGCGCGGGGTCCCCCCCACGGCACACGGTCCCTCACGAACCCCTCTGACGGGAGTCCTTCCCGCGTGGGGCAGCCCCTCAGGAACGCACCGACCCAGCACGGGCTGCCCACGCAGTCACGGCCTGCTTCGGGAGCGGGCACCTCCCCTGGCGTGGGGTCCCCCACGGGCTGCGGCTCCCTCTCTGCCCCACCGCAGGCTGGGCACAAGAGCGATTGCACTTGAGACTGCTCCTGATGCCCACAGCTTCCTCCCCTGGTTTGGCACACCTCAAGCGCCGCTTGGAGCTGTGGGTCCTGGTTTCATGGGATGGTGTGCTTTAATTTAAAAAGGCAGGAGTTTTGTGAGCCCAGGAACACATGGAGCTTGATTCTCCGTGAGTTTCTGCCCTGTGGGTGATGGCATTCGGTGCCAAAGGAGCTGCACATCTCACTGGTGTTCCCTGGGGATGAGGGTGGAGGGGGTGAAGGCACCGATCGAGTGTCTCGTAAGACCTGAGTGTGTGACACGGCCCTCCACTCCATGGGACGCTGGCAAGGTCCTGGCCCTCTACACGTCCACCTCGTACCCTGAAGGCTGTAGAAATGCGGCTCACGTCTCCGGATGCAGAGCGCAAATCAAAGTGGTCCAACGTTTCCAAGCCCTCGCATGTCTTGAGCCAGCAATTTGAAGGTGGAAGGAGGAGAGAGCGCCTGGTGCTGTTTCTCTGAGCCGGGGGAGCACAGTCTTGGTACTTCACCTTCCAGTGCAGGGGTGCCGGGGGTATCTGCTGACACGCATCCCCTCCCTCCCTGCAGGGATGAGGGTTGTAATGTCTGTGTCTTGTCTGTCCACCTCTATTGGCTCTGCCCAAACGTCCATGAAGCCTCCATCCACTTTCATCCCAGCATGGCAGCAGTGCCGCTTGCTCAGGCTGGGCAAAGGAGGGAGCCCAGGGCCAAGGTCCCTGCGAGGGCAGGGGGACGCCTGCCTGTGGCCGCTGCGAGTCCTGCCAGTGCGGAGCTGCCAGCGTGCCCGCTGGAGGAGCACCCAGCCACCCGGAGCACCAGACAGCTCCTGCTCAGCCAGAACTTGCGGACATAGGAGGAAACTGGAAACACCGCAGGAGAAATGGAGGGACTGGGGCAGGACCACGAAGGGAAAAGGGATGGGGATTTCATGGGCGTAGCTGCTGGGTGGGGGAAAATCTACAGGAAATCACGCAGGGCACTGTACCGCGTGTCTGGAGGGGTGTCCAGCTGCTCCACAACTGCAGGGACCGAAGCAGCAGTTTGGAGCCATCCCTGAGCAGGCAGACCTGCTTGTCCTTCGAGGGCAGAGCAGCAGCTTGGAGGCTCCACTGATTCTCTCCGTCCACTCCCAAGGCTGGCCCATGCCAGGTGTTTTGCGCCTTTCAGAGCGCAGGTGTCAGTAAGCCACCCCAAGAAATAACCCGTATTAATTAGCACCATTTGCAAAACACGAGCAGTGACTACTTCTCAGCCTGAATGGTCCCTGGATGGAAAAGAGCACTTGGTGCCCATGCGACCCCTTCGCTGTCTGGCTCAAGCGCGTGCCTCAGCATACGCGGAGAAGGAGATATTTCCTCTCTTTGGTTTTACACTGGATGCCGTTCAACCTAACGTTCTCTTCTTCTTCTTGTCCCATGGGTCAAACTGGATAGAAATTCCTAGTTTCCCATTTTGGAGTTTTATAGATACGACATACACGTATGTGTGTATAAACACACACACACGTCATTTATGTGTAGTGTTTTCTGTATATTTCCTCTAATTCCCTTGTTCTGGTGAAATGCCAGCCCGTGCTGCCTCTCCACAGCACGCCACTGCCAGCCGCCTGCCCCTTTCTGCGTGCCGTGAAGGTGAATACGTCAGGCAGCACCAGGTTTAGCCGTGGAATTTCTAGCGCAGTATTCCCATCTAGTCACAGTATTCCCACCCCACCCTTTCCTTCTGAACTGTTTCCCTGCTGCGTTTGAGCTGTCGCCTCCTTGGCCATGGCCGGCTGCCAACAAACACGAGTGGCAGCGGGGAGGCCAGCACGGCTGTCCTGCTGCCTCTGCCTGCTCCTCATGGCTCTGCACCCACTACTGCCCCGCACCACTGCCTCTTCCACTGACCTGCCTCTGCTGGCTCCTTCCGAAACGCTGCACAGTGTCCGTCAGTCAGCATGACCTGGGGACGCCTTGTAGCCTTTCCTTGCTTTACCACACTTTGCTTCACCCTGGAGTTTCAGATCGTTGAAGTAATTAACTGATCTGTCATCTCTGACCTGGCATCTTTCCTATTATCTGGTCACCGTGGTGAAAACTGAGCTGTAAATTCCATTTTTGCCATCTGTTTTGTTTCAGACAGACCTGCAGACCATTTCACCCCTGCAGAACTCCCCAGAGCTCTGCAAAATCTTTGTGAAAGCTGAAGTGAGAGACACGAACGGATGCCATGCCTTGTCTCCTGGCGGCAGGTGTCTGGGCTGCTGCTGGAGCAGCGGGGACACTGGGTGCCTCCCAGTCAGGTCCAGGGCCAGCTTTTCTTCCCTCCTATGCAGAATCGCCACGGTTTGCCTCAGCAGCTAGCACATTGATGCTGTCACATCTGGAAAAGTCTTGCCTTGGTAATAGCCTCCCCGAACACTCTTACCACGTTTCCCCTGTACGAGGCTGTTCGATTCCCAACGCGCTGCTTTTATTTTTTTCTGCCAGTGGGCTTGGCGCAAGGAGAGCCAGCTGGCTGGCTGAGCCGGGACGCAGCCGTAGGAGATGCGCCCGAGCTTCGCGCCAGCCTCTGCAAGCCACAGGCCATTGCCAGCGAGGCTATGGGGCTGCTGTGAGCTGAGCAACTGCCTCTGCCGGTGCCTCTGCGGCGTGTGCTCCACCAGAGGAGGAGGAAACGTCACCCTCTCGGGTACAGCAGGAGTTTGATGGGATTTTAGGAGTGCGTTTCGCGGCAGGACAAAAACAACGACCAGCTTTCACTGTATGAAGGCGATGTCCTTTGAAACACAACTCACCCCTGGCAAAGCTTACAACTCTGCGTCCTCCACAGCTGTGGAGGCTCCTGGCAAAAAACCAGCAGAGCAGCTAGGTCTCTGTCTGTCCACCCACGCCATCCCATCCTGGCTATGCCTTGTGGGTTTTGAGCAGGAGCCGTGTCTCTCCAGGGAGCGCAGGGGGTGAGGACCAATTTCCCAGGGGCTTACGTCAGCCTGGACTAGAAAAGCACCTGCCAGAGGTTTGGCGGTGGGACCAAAGCCAGCCAAACTTACACCCACCAAATTCATTGGCTGCTTCTCAGAGCAAACCCTGTTTGTTGGGATCCAGCCGGTTAATTAACAGCTCTGCCACGGGGCATGGCTGCATTCCCATTTCGGGACGTGCTGTGTGTCCCCAGGGTCAAAGCCGGGCACCAGCAGCGGTGCTGGCCCCTGGGAGGAGCGGGGGACCTGCACACCTGAGTGGCGCGACCCGCAGGTCTGTGTTGGTGGCTGTGTGTCCTTCTTGCCCGGGGAAGCGGGGCTGGGCCAGCTCTGGTGCCCGGAGCCCCTCGGCAGTCCCTGCCTCGCACCACGGCGGAAGGGTCTGGATGCGCCGCTGGTCACCTCCTCTTCAGCTCCCCTGGGTAAACGTGGTCGCGTTCCACCGCGGTGGTGCTGGCTGCTCTTGGGGCTGGGTTCCTGGTGTTGCAACAGAGCCAGCGGTGAAGCTGGCCTGGTGGTGGTTTGCAGCCCCCGCCTGGGTCTATCCCTAGCAAAACCAGTAATTGTCTGCTGGAAGGGGCCACCCTGAGCCAGAACTAGCCAGCCCGCCCGCGGCACGCTGCGCCCCGCGGCAGAGCAGGACCTTGTCAGTGACCCTCATCACTGCACCCGCAGTCAGTGGCTCCCTTCGACAAGGCACGTTCCTTGCCAAGCAATGTCCCCGTGAGGCTGGAAGGCTCCGCTCACCGCTGCGGGTCAGGCCTGCTGCTGCGCTGCTCACCTCTCCATCAGCAGGGCTGGTAGCCTCCTGCCGCCCCTGCCTGTCACGCCGCTGCCTCCGGGGCTTCGTCTCCTCCAGCAGCAGGCGCACAGCCCTGGGATCCCAGACACTTCCGTTAGGGGTTCTGACTGGGTCTGGGGCCACCAGAGTCCCGTTGCTGAATGTGGCAGCTGTGGAGGTGGGACGGTGGAAAGGATTAGGTACTCACAAGGCTGTGGGTTGATTTGCTGAGCACATGCCACTGGCCCTTTTATCCAATAAATGCTGGATTGCCAGGTAGGGCGAGGGATTGGCAAAGGTACCTGAAGGTGTTACCGGCCTTGTAAGGGCAGTGAAGAGGCAGCACGGAGGCAAGGACCCACAGGGGCTTTCTGGTCCATCAGTCATTCTTCCTGTCATCGCCAGCACGTCCGGTGATGGGAAGGTTTTGATCCATGGAAGGGCTTCGTGCTGTGGTACCACGGGCCCTCCTGAGGCACCAGCACTCGTCTCCCCTTGCCCCCAGCCTGTGGCTCCACGCTCTGCTCCGTGCTGCCTCCTGGCACGTGCGTGCATGGAGGTGGGACTGCCCTGTCCCCGAAGAGCTGGAGCCCTTCGGCGTCGCTCCTCCAAACGCACTCCCTTCCCGCCCTCCTCCTCACCTCTCCTGGATCTTCAAGACACCATGCACGGACAGAGGGACCTCGAGCTGCACGTGGGAGCACGCTGTCTGGCCAGCCGAGGCCAGCGGGAGCCCGGCTTTTCCCGTCCTGCGCGCCCATGGCCCCGCTTGCCTCGCTGTGCACCCACGGCCCCTCCTGCCTTGCTGCGCGCCCGCGTGCCCCCTTGCCTCGCTGTGCCCGCAGCAGAGGCGACTTCTCTCCTTCGTGCAGTTTGCAGGACCAGGGATTTTGCATGTGGGCTGCAACGTGCAGGGCGCTGCTGTTTCCGGCTCTGTGGCGTTCAGAAGCCTATTAGCCAGACGAAAGTCTGCCTTTACTGGAGGGCGGATGTGTACTTAGGCTGTTAGGCTATTACCACAAGATTATTTTTAAAGCGTTTTCAAAGGTTTCCTGTAGGGAGGAAAAACATATCATCTCCATTAGGGATTTCAACCACATCAGTTTCTTTAATCCTTCTTAAGGGATAGCTAGGATTTTGTATTTAGGAGCAACCAAAACCTTTGGACGATGCTGTTCTAAGGAGCAATGTTTTAATTTTCCTTTCTTAAAGCAGATAACTACCATCTCTAAAAGAAGGCTCAAAGCTCTACCTGGAGAGAATTCACAGCACACGGATCCGACTCGGCACTGGTTGCCTTCACGCAGTCGCCTGGCCAGATCCGAGCTGCCACGCCGCGTCTCTGCCTGCCAGGGGCTGGAGGGGCAGCCCCGGAGACCCGGAGCTGGGGCAGCTCCCGGGGGCTTCCCCGCGCTGACTCCTGCCCGCCTTGCCCATTTCCAGGTGGCTCAGTGGACCAAGCCAAAGCACCGCTGGCCGTTTCCCTGCTGGGCTGGCCGGGAGAGGCGGTGGAGGTGGGGTGTCTGGAGCTCCTCAGCAGCCAGCCGTTTTGGGCGGGTGCGCCTGGGGAGGAATCCCCCACAGGAGTGTGACCGACCAGCTCCCCCAGAGCGGCCCAGGGCGAGGAGAGCAATGAGCTCCGGTCCTGGAGCTGTGTGAGCACCCGGGGAGCATCGGCTGGGCCAGTGCTGAGGGCAGGAGGTGGCGACCCCCGCCAGCCCGGTGAGACGGAGGGGTGTCCCGCCCGGTAGCGCTGGCTCTGCCCGGCACGGCTCCCCACCCTGCCCCGCGCCCGCCCAGCACGCAGGGAGGGCATCGGGCCACACAGACACATGGCCTGTGGCCCCCGGCTCTGTGGGTCGCCCCTCCCCGAAGCTCTCCTCTGCTGACCTCGTCCCCTCCCCTGGCCAAAATCTGCCGGACAAGGCCGGGTTGGTTAAGCTGGGACTGTGGCTCCCAAGAGGAGGAAACGTTCATTAATACCCAGCCTCCTCTGGGCAGGTTGCAGTGGCACTGACGGCACCGGGACCATTTTTCGGCGGATCTCATCCTGTCCCCCAGTCTTACCAGACGAGCATCCGTCCTGGGCAGTGCTGCTGGATCTTCATCACCACGTTGCTTTCCAGAGACGTAACAGCTGCCAGAGGAAGCTCCTGTAGCGGACACTTGGCACTGTGTTTTACCGTTACCGTTATGCACTGACCCAGAAGTGAGACTTTGCCTGCATTATACGGATGCCACGCGTGGAGAAATGGGCAGCCTGCGCCGCGTCGCCCCTCGGTCAGAGGCAGCGCTGCCCGGCACACGCGGCTCCAGGGCCCTCCGCGGACCTCACGCGGTGCTGTGGGAAGGGCTGAGGGCAAGCGCAGCCGCGTCCCGTGCTCTCTGTCCCACGGGAGATCCTGCGAGGGGGCCACCAGCCCGTGGCCCTCTGCAGACAGCCCCGAGGGGGAGGTCGGAAAGGCGGCAATGGGCAGACCGGAGTGAATCCTCTAAACGGGAACAAAAGGAGTGGCTCGTGTCTGCACTGTGGCGAGGCGCTGTTTGCCGTGCATCAGTGCCGATTGCCAAGACAAGCGGTCCTCCTTTTAATGCTCTTTCAATAAAAATACAGCAGCGTGCTCGGAGTAACTACCTGCAGCAGGGTGAGGGGGAGAGGGACTGAACGCAGCGGCAGAAAGCAGTCTACGGCTAACAATGGGGCATTGAGAGAAGAGAGAAAAAAGGCAGGCAGATGGCATGAATATTGGTGCATGAAAATGACTAACACTCTGAGAATTTCCCAGTGTACTTCTGACTGGTTTGGGCTTGCTTTTATAATTAATTTATGGAAAGCACCTAAATTGGGAATAAACACAATCTCGCAAATCCCTTCTAATCTCTGCCTGCATTTTTGAAACGATACCCTGAAGGTATAGTTTCTTACAATGATTAAACTGTTTTCCTTTTCGGAATTAAAAGAGACTTTTTTCATGCGATTGTGCAGAGCATTAGTGGTCAGGACGAAACTCAGAACTGTTGTAGATGCAATCTATTGTTGGAAATGCCCAGATGGGGGCATTTCCCCACCAGACCGCTGAATGCTAAATCTGGCAATATTTTCATTTTGGATTCATGTGTTTTAATGCAGAGTATGACCCGGTGTGTTGTCAGCCACCTAATGACTCACAAGCGTTCTGACATTAGCATACATTCGGAAACTTCCTTTAAAAGAAAAAAAAAAGTATTTTTCATTAAGTTGCTGCTTCTGTCTCACAATAAAAGCAAAACTCCCTCCCTCGGGCATGACGCGCAGCAAGCGCTTGGGGAGGTCGTGCAGCGTGAACAATGGGGGATCTGGAGTGCGCCGGCGGTTCTCGGTCCGTGGGTGCAGGTGGGAGCAAGCTGTTCCGTGCAGCTCTGCACAGGAGGAGAAGCCCGTAGAGATGCAACCTTTGCTTCGCAGTCGCCGCTACGTGTGCGGTGGTTCCTGCTGCAGGAACGTTTCTGTTCTGTTCTGCTCACAGGGCGTTTCTGTCTGCTGCCGCCGCTCGCGTGGCCCCGTGTTCCCCGGCCGAGGGGAGAAGCAGCAAGAGGCAGACGATCTGCAGCGCCCTGGGATGCTTCCCCCTGGCTCCGGTGTGGCATGGGTCCCTCGGGACAACTATGCGCAGCTTGTCACCCAGCCCCTGGAGAGCTGCGTGGCGGCAGAACCTGCAGGAGCACCATGGCCTGCGGCCCCTCTCCGCAGGACACCTGCCTGGAGCGGCAGGGAGGGCAGGGAGAGCCAGCTCGCAGGAGGCGCTGCGGGCTGCGGGAGGAGAGCCCACGCGCGTGTGTGCAGGAGACGAGGGCCAGAGAGACCAGAGGAGAGAATCGGCACCGCCTGTTGTGGCAGCGGCCACCCCGATGGCACGGCTCCTGTCTCTTGTGCTGATCTGCAGGGTGGTCCCTGGGCCTCTCCTGTCCTCGCGTTGAGGCTTTGCTGTGCCTCTGCAGCTTGCTGTGGCCACAGTGGCATGTCTGTGGCTCCAGCCCGCTGAGATCCGCTGCTGCGGGCACAGAGACAGCGCTGGCGCAGGGAGGGAGGGCGCACCACTGACATGTCGGTGGTGTTCGTGGCCACGGGGCTGGGCTCGGGAAGGGGTCCAGTAGTGAGGACATGAGGGTGCGGGAAGGAAACGGGGTTTTCATTACACAGCTTATCATGTTTCAACATGGAAATCAAGGTAAGAACTACCCAGGGCACAACCTGTCCCTTTGATTTTGCCGTTGCAGCTCAGTCATGCATAGGAGAAGCCTTTCCCTTGTTCCCTCCAGCAGCATCTCCTTGTAATAGCTAATGGGAAAATACCGCAGCAGTGAAAAATTCTCTCACCCTCATAAACACAATGACAAGGCTAAGTGATCCGTCTGCAGCGCGGGCAGGGCGTTTGGGCTGCACGTCTCAGATGAATGCGTCCCATTTTGCAGGCTGTTTGCATGTGCTTTATGAGCTCCAGCAGTAATTCAGGCAACGGCCAGACAAGTGACAAGAGACGAGACTGGCAGAGGACGTCGTGACGCTGGCTGCCACGGGTGCTGCCGAGGGCGCCCGCCTGGGAGCTCTCGCTCCTTAGGGGCAGCCAGCAGCCCGGCCGGGAGGGCGAGCTTTGCCAGCAGCCCCCGAGGCCGCCGCAGCTGCACCCCTCGGTGTCGCCCCGCGGCGCTGCCCGTGCGTCCCCCGCGGGTGGTAGCTGCGCCTTGCCGCAGGGGAGGCCAGACGCTGGGCTGGTTTTGGCAAAGTCCGCACCGAGGTGTTTACTTCTCTCCTCCTGCAGCTATTTGTTCGATCGCAGCCTCACCAGGGTCCCGCAAACTCCGTTTTGCTTAACGGTTCTCTCCCACACGTAGTACTGCTGGGTGTTAACACAGTTTTTCTGTTCTTTGGGGAGAAAGAAGAGAGGATGAGAAAGATTGAATATGATCTTTGTTTTCAGAATATTACTGCAGTAATTAAAATGCTTGGGAAGTTGTTCTGTTCCCAAAAGTAATAAATAGTTTGGAATGTTTTGCACCATTAATTGCGTATTCGTTAAATACATATCTTTTATAACATGCATATTCACTCACCTGCTTACTCTGACAGTTAAATGCGTATTTAAATACACATTATACCCTTTAATGCGTGGTAATTATTCGGTAGAGAGCGAGGACTCTTTCTGAGCAGTCCTTTCCAAGGGACCAGATGTTTGTGTGCGCAGTCTCGCGTTGACTCTGGGAGGTAAATCACTCCAGGCCTGCCGAGGTCACGGCGCCCTGCCGCAGCCCCAGGGCACGTGTGGTGCGCCGCGGCCATGGACGCAGCGCTTGGGGTCTCGCGCCTGCTGCCAGCAGCCTTCTCCTCGCAGCTTCGCCTTTCCCACGCCTGCGGCAGGCGCGCGCAGCGTGGGCACCCCGGCTTTTACGGAGGGTTGGGTTTCCAGGGTGAAAGGAAGGGGGAGGACTGGTGGCAGTGCTCCGGTCCGGCCTCGGCCTGCAGCTCCGCCGGGGGACGGGCACGGCCTGGCGCAGGTGACAGACCCTCTGCCGGCAAAGCAGCGCTGGGCGGCGGTGCTGGGCGGCAGCGTCGTTCCCGGGGGACCATGCGCAGTTTCTGCGACAGAAGTGCCAGCTGGGAAGGGTCCGGAGAGCTCACTCGGATTCCTTTTTATGCTCCAGATCTCAGCAAAAGAGGCCCCGGTTTCAGACGCCCGAATTCAGCGTAGGCTCCGGACTCGGTGACCAGCCTGCCAAAGGGGTGGCTCCCGCTGACTTTAGCTGGGTGCTTTCTGTTGTCGGATTTTTGTCGGGTTGTTTGTTTTGTCGGTTGCTGGACGTAGGAAACATTGGTTGCACGCTTTTGACGGCCACAGTCGGCTGGTGTGGAGCTGCCTTGCCGATGCTGACCGGTGTTCAATAAAAGCTTAAGCCCACCTGGGTGAGGGCAGCAGGACCATCGGTGTCTGGGACAGGCCAGGCCGTTCCCGCGGTTGCCGTCACGTCTCAGGATTACAGGGTTTTGCTTTTGGACCGTCGTACATGACAGCAAGGGCTCAGCACAGTCACCGTCTGTTCTGGAAGTGAAAACACCTTTCGTTAGGTCACTTGATAACTGGGGGGCCTCTCCGTGTGTCTGAAAGCTCATCTGCCTTCCTCAAGTGCACCCAGGTGTTGTCTCCTCCAGCAGGACCCTGACCTCGTGCCCCTGGGGGGACATAGATGGCAGCTCCTGGCAGCTGAACCGGCGCTCCATGAGAGACGAAACAGTGACGTGGCACGAGCTCTGTACACCTCTGCTGAGGACAGGCGGGTGAGCAGTTTGCACCGGGGCCCCCAGCGCCTCTGGCGCAGGTATCGTGCAGGGCAGACCTCCTCCCTCCTGCCCCCTTCCTCCTGCTGCTGCTTCCAGCCGCTTCCTGACCTGCACCGGCTGCCGAGGGAGATCCCTGCAGGGGGATTACCTGCCCTCCAGAGTGGCACTGAGCTCCTGGTGCAGCTGCCTGTACCACGCAGCGCTGGTGCAGCAGACCTGGGGCAAAGCCAGGAGCAAAGCCAAGCTGCTCCCTACACCGACTGTGCCTCGCCCCCCGTCCCGGGCCACTGTGGCTGCAGTAAGCCGTCTCCACAGCTCGGATGGGGCGGCCAGCACGCGCATGACAACATCTACAGCTGCTGCACCTTGCGCCCCGGGAGCTGACGGAGCCCCGGTGCCCGGGGCAGGGTGGGAGGGCATTCACGTCTCCCCGTCCAGAGCTGGGTACTGCCAGATGCTTTCAACGGCACCTCACATCCAGGATCGGACCCGTGCGGGATGGAGCACGTGCTCCCATCCCTCCAGGGAGACGTAGGCCTTGGAGCGCTGCTGCCGCAATTGCCTTCTACTTGGCAGTGCCTCCCTCCATGAAGGCGGCTGCCAAGCCCAGCAGCCCCCGCTCCGCAGTGGTGCTCTGCTGGTGCTGCTCTCCACGCCTCACGCCATCCCCTGGTGTTTTGGTGTTGACATGAGAGACACTGCAAGGAAGGTGCTCCGTATCCTTCGCCTAGGGTGGTCCTGGGACAGCTTTTGTGGGCCCGGAAGGGAGCGTGTCCCAGCCCCGTGCATGGGGTTCTGCCAGTGGGACGTCAGCTTGCCCTGGCCACGTCCTTGCGGAAGCCATTGGTGTTGGGTGGGACGACTCTGCGAGGAGTGGGCCACAGCGTGGCACCAGACCTGTTCCCGACTGGACGCCCCTCGGCAGTGCCGCGGATGCGCCTCCCTCCCCCGTAGCTGCGTCCGGCCCCGGCGGCATTGCCGCTCCGATGTGGCCGCGTTTCCAGCGAGAGGTCCGGTTGCAGTCTTCTTAGGAACAATGCGCTCCTACTGTACGGTACCAGATTGTACATCAAAACTATTATTTCCAACATCTCTGGCTTAATTGTAAAACTATAATACAAATGACATTGGGGGTTTGCCGGAGTTAAATTTTAATAGCAAGCCAGCGCCCTTTTAATGACATTTTATACATTTAAATTGGGCATGATCCCTTTGGGAACAGTAATTTTATTCATGGAGATTATGTCTAATTTGAATATAAAAACACCACTAAAGAGATATTGGATTTGCTATTTTTCACTTGCAGGAGCTCCGGAGTCCAATCTTCCCAACTGGCTGGGCTTTGGTGGATTAAAAAAAAAAAAAAAAANTCCCTTTGGGAACAGTAATTTTATTCATGGAGATTATGTCTAATTTGAATATAAAAACACCACTAAAGAGATATTGGATTTGCTATTTTTCACTTGCAGGAGCTCCGGAGTCCAATCTTCCCAACTGGCTGGGCTTTGGTGGATAAAAAAAAAAAAAAACAACAAAAGCCCCCCAACTTCCACCCAGCAAAGCGTGGTATAGAAATCCGTGTGTGTTCAACTGCTGCCGCCCCAGCCGGTCCAGCACAGCTCCCTGGCTGGCTCTGAGGCGCAGCGACGAGCACTGCAGCCAGCCTTCCGCTGCGGCTGCTGCCTGCCCCTCGCTGGCTGCAGCACTGGGCACGGAGGGACAACGGGGAGGAAGCCACGGGGCAGCCACCCGGGACAGGCCGTGGCCATGGCCGTGGCCAAAGAGTTACACCTCTGGAGGCAGCTCGGCCGAGCCAGCTGGCTCCAGCCCCGGCACGGATGCCCCCCGCCTGTGGCACACGTGCTGGGTCTTCCAGAGCTGCTGGGAACGGCAACAGCCTCGGGTGCCGCGGCAGTCTTTTCCCGTTCCTGTGCTGGAGCTGGCCAGAGCACCAGATTCCCTCGACGTCTGTCAAATTGGCAGGTATTTTGGTCAGGGCGGGTCCTTGCCCCACCGAGGGCAGGACAGGGCCCGGAAGACGCCGTACTTTGGTGGCAGCAGTCCCACTTGTCTTTTCTTGTGACAGCTGAGTTAAAGATGGCAGCCTATGGGCAAAGCTTCTCGAGGGGATGTCACCAACCCACACTCACCACCCACTGTGCGTGAGAGACCCTCGGTGGCTCGTGGACACTTGCACACAACCAGCACCAAGGTTCACAAGCACCTGGACGGTGCCTGCGCTGGCTTCTGCAGAGGCCCGGCATCCCTAGCGGGGAGGATGCTGAGCAGGAAGGTGCCATCTTTGTAAGAAACGTGCTTGAGTCCTCTCTGTCGGGGTGGCCGGCTGGGGCATTCGGGGCTGTTTCATGCGCTGCTCTGGCTGTGCCCTGCTGTGCGGAGCATGTGCCCGCTCCACGTAGTGCTGCAGGAGGAAGGGAGCGGGTGGGCAGGTGAGATTTGCAGGTGAAAAGTAGCTCCGCTCCCAGCATGGGACTGCAATAAATCTCCAGCGTTGCAAAACCCCTTAGCTCGTTGGAGGCACAGGAAGAGAGACCTGGTGTGCTAGTGGGCCTGCGCAGCAGAAGCAGGTACCGGTGAGGACCTGGAGGGTGCAGTGGTGGCCGGGGTGGGCCGCTTTAAGAGGTCTGAGTTAGTCAACACATGGGACTGCGTGCAGCCCTCCCTGGCCACGAGCCGTACCCGTCAGCGCAGCAGAGCCGATAACGGCGCTGACACTGATGTGCGCCTGCACAAAGCTGCAGCCTCATCTCTGAGACAGGATAAACTGTTTGGCCTTTGGACAAGATTATTTCTGTTCAGAACAGGATTGTTATCACTTAATTGAAAATAATTATCCAATGCAAATTGGCTTCAAGTTGGCAGGCTGAGTTGAGAAGACGGCGCCTTTCCAAGCTGTCCTGAGGAGAGCTGAGCACAGTGGCAGGGTGAGAGCCTGGGACTGTCCGCAGGGCTGGGGGAGGACACCGGGGAGGCAGACGTTCCCTCTGCAACACCCACACCCTGCAAGGAAGATGGGGCGGGGGGGGCCGTCCTGCCTGCCTGGTGCTTTCATGCACTGGGGCCCTCCAGTCTGCCTTTCCAAAGCTCGGACAAACTACGAATCTCCCCTGAGAACGTGAAACATCAGTCCATCAGCAGGCAGCCCCGGTCAGCGCCGCCCTGCTTTCATCCCGGGCGTTGGTGGCAGCCCACAGACAACACGGGCGCAAACGAGATGAGGTGCGACTTTGGCCCAGGGCTGGCCCAGAGTTACGCACCACTGTCAGCTGGCTGGGCACCGCAGGAGTCTGGCACGTCGCTTGGTGAAGGAGTGCTGGGGAAGGCCGTGGCGTGGGGGAGCTGGCACTGGACCCGGCTTCTCAAGAGACCTCCAGTCCAGTGTAACGGCGAAGATGTTAGCGTGCCCATACCCTGTGCTATGGGGGTGTGTGCCTGGGGTTTCTTCACCTGAAGGACGGCGCTCCCCTGCTGCTGTCAGTCAGCATAGCTGCGGTCGCGTCCAATGGATGGAGACGGCTGGTGCCATAGAGGGTCTGGGCTGCAGCCGGGACACCGAGACCTTTGGAGAACCAGGCAGAAACGGACCCTCTGGTGCTCTGACCCATCGGGTTACCTAAGCCTCAGCTGGGCTCGTGCCTCTTCTCCTGAACTTGTTCTTGCTACGCACAAGCAGCTCGTCATTCAAAATGTCACCTGTGCCAGCGTGTTCTCGCCAGAAAACTGCTCTAAGGAGAAGCAGAGAATCCCCACGTGCCTCTGTGAGATTTCCCCCACTCCCAAGCCCCTCAACAACCGCTGAACCTTCCACTTTTGGGGTCCCTGTGGCCATCCTTGTCTGCAGGCTCCACAGGCCACAGTCAGCCTGAGGAGGGGGATCTGCCAGAGAAGATCCTGCCTGGTGGAGACCCCCGGCGACTTGTCCTGCCATGGGTGCGCGTCCGGTGAGGAGCCTTTGGGCTTCTGTTAAAGTGCGGTGGTGCTCTCCCAGTCGGCCTGCCACAGGGAAAGCCAGTGGGGCCAGACGGAGCCCACGGCAAGGTGCAGGGACTCCAGTTGCCTGAGGCCATCTGCACCGGCGGGGGCAAGCCCTCGGTGGTGAGCAGACCCTGGGGCACAGCCTGGATCTTCAGCTTCCCCTGCAAAGGGAAATGCAGAGTCAGCCCACCTCGTCAGCTTCGCGCTCCCGTTCCCCGTCCTACCTCTCACGTACAGGTGTACGAGCGGGCACCGCGGCCCGCACCGGGAGGGCTGGCAGAGGAAAGCAGCGGCAGACGTGGCATCAGCAGAACGTGGCTGGTGTCTGCATGTCCGTGCCAACATCTCGCCAGCGAGGACCCACATCTGCAGTCCAGGGGTTCTCCACAGCCGTTCTGCCCTTGGTGTTTTCTCCTCTCCCTTTTTTTCTGCCTGAAGAGGTGTGGATTAGACGAGACCTTCCTGGACGTACACAGCACCTCTGCCAGTGCACAAATACGCAAGAGAATACTGAGGTTCCACAACAGTTTTTATATGATTTGACCAGACCGGTACAAGGTTAATTAAAAAACTCCAATGTTTAAATGCACTTTCATCAGAAGAAGTGTAAAATGCTTCTGCAAGAATCTCTGTCAGGACGTTTCAAAGATAGCGTACTTTACCTGGCAAAGCACAATTAGACACCGTCAAATATTGTCCTGGTTAAAGACTATTCATTTTCCTTACATTTGTCATGAATTAATTTTTTCTGGCTGTATCAACAGTGTTTCCTTTATAAATGCAACTGTCTCCTTTACACTGAAAAATTAAATTTGCTTTGATAATGAACTGAGGTGCTAATAATCGTTTTGCAATGCAAAAAAGTGCAATTACTGGCTGCCGTGCCATGCAGTGCCACAGTCAGTTGTAACCGTCTGAAAGTCTGCATTGGTACTGGTGAGCACCGTGAAGACAGCCCAGAGTTACTCAGGGTCGCAGAGACAAAACCTGGACCGGCTGCAGAGCAGAGCGGTCCCGGTTGGTCCCCGCTGCCACAGCCGGGCAGGGGCTGGCAGGGCTCTGGGGCTTTGCCGAGCGTCCCAGGAGCTGGGCCCTGCTGTGCCGCGCTCACCCACCCAAGTGGCTGCAGGGCTCTTTTGTGCTATGGACGCTGCAGGCTCACCTCCATTTCCATCTTTGCAGTGGTGCCCCTGCGTGCTGCCACAGCGTCCGTGGCTCATCCGTGCTGGCACGTCGCTGCCCTGCTGCCACCACCTTGATGCAGCTGCCCTGCTCCCCCGCTGCGGTGCCTGGCTCTGCCACCGTCGCCTGGGAGCACGGCCAAGGGCCGCGTGGCTGTTCGTGCTGCTGGGCGCTGTCAGCAGGGCCTGCACAGCCCCTGGTGTGAATTTCTGTTCCCCAAAAGGCTTGGAAAAGCTATGCCAAGGCGACGAGGCTTTCCTTCCCTCTCCAGGATGTCCACATCCATGCCAGCGGCAAGGACCATAAGGGACACGCAGCCACCAGCTTGCGTCTCCTTGCCTCAAACTTCTGCCCAGACTGAGGATGGCAGCAGGACTGGAAGCAACAGCTCTTCAGCTCCTCTGAGACACTTCTACGTGCTGGGGCACACACGGGTTGGGCATGAGGCTAAGCCGCTTTGCCTTTTTCTCACCTCCAGCAGAGGACCATGAAGATGATCATGGGCTGGAGCAGCTCTCCAGGCTGAGAGAGCTGGGGTTGTTCAGCCTGGAGAAGAGAAGGCTCCGGGCAGAGCTTACAGCAGCCTTCCAGTGCCTGGAGGGGCTGCAAGAGAGGTGCAGACGAGTTTTTACAAGGGCGTGTAGCGATGGAATGAGGGGTAAGGGTTTTAAACTGAAAGAGGGCAGATTTAGGTTGGATATTGGGAAGGAGTTCTTCACGCCGAGGGCAGTGAGACCCTGGCACAGGCTGCCCGGAGAAGCTGTGGGTGCCCCCTCCCTGGAAGCGTCCGAGGCCAGGTCAGACTGGGCTTGGAGCAACCTGGTCTGGTGGAAGGGGTCCCTGCCCCTGGCTGGCAGGGTTGGAACGAGATGAGCTTTGAGGTCCCTTCCACCCCAAATCATTCTGTGATTCTATGATTCTAAGACAGAGAAGCTCAAGACTTTAGGCCCCAAATCAGCGCTCCAAAGATGATGATGAGAGGTGTGATCTATGCGCAACATCCGCTTTACGTTCCTACCTCTAACTGAGACAGTTTTGCTAACATATTTTAAAAGTTTAAAACAGCTCAGATTGTGTGAATGTGTGTATTTTAAAAAATATATTATTTTATAGGTTGGTGTTGACTTTGTTCCTTTGTTGCAAGTAAATCATTAGAGGAAAAATTATAACACAAAATGGAAAACCACAGTGCATAGAAAATCCACCACGAGTTCAATAGAAACCTCTTAACACACAAGCTAAGAGCGGGAGGAGGATAAAGCTTTGCTTGCTCTGCTTCAGCGTGTGCTGAATTTCCCATACAGTGTGGTTCTTGGAGCTTATGTTCTGCCTAAGCCCTAAAGGACGGCATAAAAATGAATTCTTGCAGGACCCAGTGATTAGGAATGCTGGAGACAGGCTTTCATGGTGATCTTAGCTCTCCTGCTCCAGCATTGCTTCAGAAAGCGCACCCACTGGCGATTTGGTAGTAGCAATCCACAGAGTGCCTCATCCATGTGGGCAGCTTCCCTCAGTCAGGCTTCGCCAGCCTGACGTACTTTTTGCTGCGTTTAATAACTCTGGCAGAGCAAGAGATTCCCTCTCGGAGAACGTCTTGTGCCATGACACTGAGAAAGAGGACAGGGTTTAATCCAGACTTAGCATTTCAGTTCCCTGCTCAAATCCTCCTCCAAATAGATGCACGCACTGTGCGGTGAATTCAGCCCCATTTCCCCCAGGAGAAGTCTTTTTGCAGACGCTGGATCGGCCCTTTGCACCCCTGCTAGTGAGCAGGCGTAGGGGCACTTGTGAGAGCGCCTGCGAGGAGCGGGTGAGGAAGAAGTCCCTTTACGCAAGAAGCAAACCCAGCTCTGGGAAGGGCTCAGTCTCTGTTGGGGGTTGCCGATGCGCTGGCAGTCCTGTGTGAAAGGTGCTGGTGAAACAGGGCGGTGTTTGAGCGCTGCTCCCTGCTTTTCCAGCCTGTGAAGGCCTGGCGTGTTGAGGCGTCCCTGTCCACTGCGTCAGGCAAACTGAACCTTGGATTGGCTTTTGCACCGCTTTGCTCCCAGGGCAGAAACTCGGCGCTCTCGGAAGGGCCGTTCCGTGACGTGTGGGTGGAACAAGATCTGTTGGTAAGAGTGAGACTGTCCTGAGGCTTGTGGACCTGCAAGCTCGCCATGGGCAGGGCGTGACTTGTCAGGGCTGGATCTGGTCCAGAGCCACTCGGGAAGCAAAACAAGAGGAAATACAGACAGTTAATTTTGTCCTGCTCTCTGTGGACACCACAGCTGCAATTACACCCACAACTTGCTGGGATCAGCTCAACAGCTTGTCTGAGGGATCCTGACCCCAACTCTTGCTGCCTCTGGGGGAGGAGCAGGGATCCGTGCCCTCCAGGGACAAAGCCACCACAGCAAATCCACTTCTTGCCCCATAGCAAGACGAAAAACCAGCGTGGCTTCCACCCCTTCTTCCATGCTCTGGCAGGAATTAACCACAGCTGCACGGAGTTGGCCTCCGGCTGCTCCTACAGCAGAGAGCANCTTGTCTGAGGGATTCTGACCCCAACTCTTGCTGCCTCTGGGGGAGGAGCAGGGATCCGTGCCCTCCAGGGACAAAGCCACCACAGCAAATCCACTTCTTGCCCCATAGCAAGACGAAAAACCAGCGTGGCTTCCACCCCTTCTTCCATGCTCTGGCAGGAAGTAACCACAGCTGCACGGAGTTGGCCTCCGGCTGCTCCTACAGCAGAGAGCAGCATCCTCTGCGCTCCTGCCAGCTCCCAGGCAGGCGCCACGGCCAGGCATGTGCACCCCCACCAGCTCTGCCCAACTGCCTGCCACGGTTCCTTGCCTACTGCCTCCTCTTCCAGGACGAACAACATCAACCTGCGGCAGCAAACACAGGCACCAGGGCCTGAGCCTGCGCTTTCGTGCTTGCAATACACGGGGCGGGGGCGCGTTGGCCTCCTGCTGCGGGTGGAGGCTGCTCGGGCTACCGACGGCCACGGGGGGTACACCGGGTCCTGCGTATCTGTGAGAGACCAGAGGTGGTACTACTCTTCCCAACCGAGACCGGGGCTGCAGCCCTGAAGTGTTCGTCACTTCAGACAAATCGGCCTTGGGATTTCCGGAGCGGGGAGGCAATGGTGTCCTCCGAGCTGCAGTTAAGGCCAAAGCCAGTGAGCTCGGCTGCGAAGCACAGCAGGTCAAATCCAAGCCATGCTCTGCAAGTGACTCACGGCAAGAGGCTACTTCTTGGCAAAGACCAAGGGCTGAAAGCTGCACGCACTCTGCCAAGGCTGCCGAGCCAGCAGTGTAGCTGCAGCTCCTTGCCCGAGGGAAGGAGGATGGCTTTAGGGGTGACAGGGCCCACGTCTGCACTCAGCTCCCAGCTGTGCAGCAGGTCTTGGGCGTATGTGTCTGGGCTTTGGCTCCACGCTAACAAAATGGGGTGACAGTCGCTCCCTCCTCAGTCCACCAGCCTGTACGTCCTCAGCACCAGGACATCCCACTCCACCATCTCCCACTGCAGCGTGTGCCTGGGCAGGACTGGGACATGGCTCCGTGCCGTGGTGCCCTGACACCACGGGGAGCTCAGGAACCGCTGCTCTGCTGCAGGGACCTCCAGGGGCAAACCCCTTCGATGGCTTGTGACAAACTGCGTGTCAGCCCTGAGAGCTGTGGTGTCCCAGGCAGACGACCTAGCGCTGCCGAAGGAGGTGGTGCCAGCCCAGAGGAGGCGGTGCACCCCAGTCAGACCCGCACGGGACCCTGCACTGTGGTGGCAGCATTGTTTGATGGGGGAAGCCCCACATTTTGGCCCCGCCATCAGCAGGATGCTGCTTGTGCCGGGTGCTTCCCTGATGATCCGGCCGGGGACCCACATGGCGTTGGTGACGTGGGAGCCGATGAGCTTTCTGCCACGGGTTTCAGACCTCTCCTTTGGGACTGTGAGCAAGGGCTCCAGGCCAGGATGCAGCCGCAGCACCCCAGGCATCGCCGGCTGCGTGGGGGTGCGCGAGGTGGCTCTCGGTGTCTGAAACGCTGGCCGCTGCTCGCAGCGGCGCCATACAGTGCGGCCGTGTAGCTCAGACATGCTTGGTTAAATGACTTTCCCAGTGGATTCTACAATAGCTCATGCCTTCAGAGATATACATACTGACATTTTTAGGCAGACTATAGGGAAAAGAAAGCTTCAAGGAGGAGCCAGCCCTCTGTTGCACCATGTTACTAAGACACGTTTAGTTCCTTTCCAGTGCACCCTGGCGTACACCTCAAATCACGGCATTCCTTCGTTCCTCAACCTTGCTGTGTAGTGGCTGCAACAAATGATACACCAAATGCTCCCTTCTCCCCTCGTCACTCCTGGGACGACTGCCTCCATTACCAAACGAGACTCTGACCTTTTGATCCGTCCATCTTGTCTCCTCCGCAGGGTCTGGGCTGAGCTACGGCCCTTTATTTATTCACGCAATGTAGGTTGCTTCACGCTGCTTCACCAGTGCACATCAAGTGTGACCTCGAGACACTACCCTCTCCTGGGATAAGCATATTTTTCAGCCCCAGGCATCTCTGGAGTCAAGACTGACAGTTCTTTAAAGGAGGGGGGAAAAAGCAGGTGGGAGGAATTGACAGGCAGAAGTAAATTTTGGTCTAACAGGATAAAATGGAGCTTGATGAAAGTAACTCAGTCTGCAAGTCACCTGGTCCAGAACAGGATTTTAATGCAGTGCTTTCCTTTAACTAGTACCCAATGCGGTGGTGTTTTTGCTGGTGAAAAAGGTGTCACACCTTTTTGCCACTTGCCTTGTCCTGTCCTTCTGATATAATGCAAAAACATCTTCACCCGTATTATTTTTGCAGCAAGTTCTGTAAAATTCATCAGCTGCTGGACAGAAGCCTTAGTGGTAGTGCTGGGAGGCACCGATTACCCGTGAGCGCCTGCAGGAGCCCAACGCAACCCGTTTTGTTTGAAGCAGCCCAAGAAAGAGACTCGGGAGCGGAGCCCACTGCGTGGGTGCACAGACCAGACGCGCGGTTGCACTTTCTCCAGCAGGTAAGTGGGGACGGTTTCCTGCCTGGTCCATGGTCCAGAGTTTAATGATCTGGGGGGAGAAGGTTCACTGACGGGGTGTACGCCGTGGGCCTCCACCTCTGGGGCTGGAGATGTGTCTGAAAACAAGGGTCCTGCCACAGCCCTGCTGGCCAGTGAGAGAGAAAACCTCGTCGTCTCACTGTGCCTTGCCTCTCCCAGGTGCAAGAAGGGTCCAGCACCCAGTCCGAGGGAAGGTTTTGAAGCTGGAGTGGAGTACGCTGGTTGTGAGAGGTGGGGCACTGAGTTTCAGGCACCCAAGCACTAACCCAGGCTGTGAGCAATTGCTGAGGACAGGGCAGTCCCACGCAGCCATTGGGATGCATGAGTCTTGGTTCTCCTGCTCTGGGTTCCAGCAGTGCCTGGCCATGGGCACGCTGGACCTCACCCTGCCCAACAGCAGCTCAGGGCACTGTCACTTACGTGGAAGGGAAGGCAGGACCAGGCTGCTGAGAGATCACCAAAGAAAGGGTCCTCAGCAGTCCCGTCCACTCACCGGCTCACTCGACCATCTCTGTCATCTCCAGCAGATGTTTGTTCAACTCCTTCCTGAAACCCGCCAGCAAGACTGCACGCCCTCCTCAGACAACCTGCTGTGGTCCCCTGCCATCTTTACCAGTTAGAGGTCTTTTTTCTTAGTGTCTCAGCTACACCTTTCTTTCTGCAATTTAAGCGCGTGGTTTGTCGTCCTACTCACCCCCGTATTAAGAACAGCCATTTTCCTTCGCACCTTGTTTACCCAGCTGTTTTTATCTAGAAAAAAACCAGCCTCATTCGTGTCAGTCTTTCCTTGCTACCTGCATTACCTGGACCCTCTGATTCTTCTCCGAATTCTTTGGTGGGCCCTCTAGAGCAGATCTGCGCTGTCTTGATGTGCAAAGCCTGACCTAAGTCAGCATCTCAGCTGATGCCTTACCCCGCCGTGACCCAAGTGGACTTGTGGCTAACGCTCCAGCTCGCACATGCTGCTGCAGCATCTTGTTTCTTTCACCACGGCCTCGCTGCCTCCTCTGAAGCTCAGAAGCTGCACTGCGACGCTGCCCCCGTCAGCCACATCCTGGCCTTCACCTGCAAGGTCGCTAGAGGAAGTTCCTTCATCCAGCTCCCATGTGCTTCCTAATGCTGCCGGTTTATCTTTTTCTCTTCCCGTGGTCCCAAATACCCTGCTTTCTCTGTGCTTTTACTCACTGTCTCACAACTGCAAGCAACAGACATCCATCAGAGCGAAAGCCAGGCTAGGTATCTGCAGGACTGGGCGGCCACAGCACTCAAGAGGGAGAGCCAGAGACGCTTCCACCACAAACGTGTCATCTGGTGCTAGCAACAGTCATTGCCAGTGACAGGCAGAAGCCACCACCTGCAGCCAGGCTCCTGTGGGTTTCACCCGCACACTTGTACAAAACTTGCCTAAACCTTCCACCATTAGCTTCCCCAGACAAGGCAGGCTTTTGCTCACCAGCACATAACCGTTTTTGAAAAATTCCACAGAAGAGTCCAAGGCGAAATAGCGTTGGTGAAGCCACCAAGCATCACAGAAACAACACAGGACTGCTGGCTGGCTTACCTCCTGCCACCGTGGCCAGGCACCTTATCTTCAGAGGAGGAGCTGGGAAAAACGCGCTCCACATCTGACACTGCACGCGGACAATGCAAAGCCACCCGCACCTCTGACGCCCAGGGGCTGGCCGCTGCCCCAGACCTGGTGTATTAGTCTTCCTTCAGCAGCCTCACTACAGCGGCAACGCTGATATTGATAGACTTTCTTGTGTTGAGCGATTTCAGCGCGTATCATTTTCCCACTATCGATGTCACATTGTCTAACCTGCTAAACAATGCATCATCGCACAAAGACATTGCATAATGCCTGGAGAAAGAGTAAATTGCACTTTTTACATCCTTGCAGGTTCCTTTGGAAATGGGGATGAGAACGGTGGAATGAGGGCGGTTAGAAGTACAGACTCAGAGAAGGTCTCTGTGGGGAAGCTCTCCAGAGCATGCTACTACAGTGGCCATCACAACAACGCTCTTCCGGCCTCCACATCTAAGAGCGACTGTCAATTCTTTTATGGCACACCACACCATACCCATAAAACACCTCACAGCCTGATGGCTCAGAGCAATCTCTGGTTAGATGCTATTGCAGTTCAGTTTTCTTCTTGGCCTCTTCAACATTGTTGAATACACAGCGAACTACCTGTTCTTGGTGTTCTTCATGGGGGGGCTGAACTGCTGGGGAGCGAGCAGCTCTGCAGGGAAGGACCTGGGGGTGCTGGGGACAGCAGGGTCACTGTGAGCCAGCCACGGCCCTCGGGGCCNGAGGGCCCTGCCAGCCCCTGTCGTGCTGGGGTTCTGAGATTCTCTAAATGAGAGGCATGGAGGATCTGGAAACTCTCCAGAGTGTGGACCAGTCCTTACTGCACTGTTGCACAGTGAGGAGAATAGTGAGGCCACAATTTCACCGAGTCATTTTTACCTTAGAAAACCTCCAAAACTTACTGAATATTGGCTTGAAAACCAGTGGAGACAACAGTGCTGGGAGGCAAGATTCCGTGAAGTGTGCCTAACCACAGGTGAGGGGTGTTGTCCATTCCCCGTTTTTGTAGTTATCCCTGGAGGCAGAACAGCCGCTAGGACGGAATCCTCTGAGAGCAGTCACACTGCCATCCTTTATGAGGGCAGAGATTTTCCATCCCTGCACGCTGTCCACATACCGTAGGTAAATGGTGACTCCTGATGCCTGAGCCATCCATCTCTTGCAGATGGAGAATCTGGTCCCTTTGGGAATCCCCTTCATCGTAACACTTCTGTCTGAGGAACTGCTAGTGCACAGGGCAGCAAGAACACCGTCTCCTGAGCTCCTGGTGGCTCTCTAAAGCACTGTGCAGCTCCCGGAGAAGAGATTTACCCACCTCGTGACAACCTGGCTGGCCACAGGACCAAGCCGATGCATCACAGAAGTTGATCTCAAGATTAAATCTAAAACAACCCTTCTTCCCTGTCTTATCAGTCCACGTGCTGGTTCAGCTAAAGGCTANGTGCAGCTCCTGGAGAAGAGATTTACCCACCTCGTGACAACCTGGCTGGCCACAGGACCAAGCCGATGCATCACAGAAGTTGATCTCAAGATTAAATCTAAAACAACCCTTCTTCCCTGTCTTATCAGTCCACGTGCTGGTTCAGCTAAAGGCTACTGAAGACTTTCATTCAAACAGATCCAGGTATTGACAAACAAAAAGGGATGTAAAACACAGCACATGGGAAAAGGCGAGTTTCAATGTTAGGGGCAAGTCTCTTCAGGAGGGGAATTTATTTTATTTTTTTTTAATTAGGGCTAAAAGTGATTTATTTTTGCAGTATCACCAGGAACTTTTCAATCAGGTAATCGATGAAGTTAAGCAAAAATAAACTGCAGCTGCCACCAAGGACACACTTCAGCAAAACTGGGCATTAGGTTCCCAAGTATCATGTAGGCGTAGCCCTCCTCCAAATACCTCTGAGATGAGGTGATACAGTCATTAAAATACCAGTGTTCTCACTGGTGACTTTGCCACACAAAAAGCTGGTGAATTTAGGGAGTACCAGCACAGAATACTACTGGCAGAATGACAGTCCTGAATTTTTTCTGAGGTACCCGTCTCCCCTCCTCAGACACCCTTGCACTAGCACAAGTTACAAATACTTTATAATTTTAAAACACAACTGTAGCCAAAGGCCTGTTTGTTAGTAAGGACTAAGAAAGGACACGCACCTTTATGAAGTTGTGCTGTTAGTCACTATCGATTGCTCAGCGAGAGGCGTGCTATAGCGTAGGGTACGTCATGGACCAGCAGGGTACAGGTAATTCCCTTTTTGAAACCAGAAAAATCTCTGGCCAGTTTCAGCTCGAGGAAGAGAAGCAGACACTGTTTTTAATCATGCCTGGTAATGCAAGAAAATGTAGAACGAACCTACATTTTTGAATATCCCTCATGTAAAGTTTTATTTGGGTTGTTCCTTTGATGAAGCGCTTACTCTTACAAAGCTTTTAACAACGCACTTGTTTAGTTCCAGTGTACAAAAATAACAGTCTTTAAAAAAATCATTAAATTGTAGCACAGTATGTCTGGAATCAGGTACATTTTTCATACTCTGCTATCTTTTCTCCAGAAACCACTTACACATCAAGGGGAACGAGGACACATTTAATTTGAGGTGTAAACTCGGTTCCATTTCTCAGCAGCTTCCTCCTGCCGTGCTGGCTAGTTGGCGAAGACAGGGAGCGGGCTCGCGCAGAGCTCACCTGTGCTCAGCACCAGAAGCCGTGGCACTGAGGGTGATGGATCCACAGCAGCACATTGGAGCGTGAAGCAGGAGACTGTCGTGTCCCAAAGTGGAAGGCAACGACTGTGCAGCACCTTCTAGGAGGGGCAGAAGTGAACAAGTGCCCAGCGGCACTCCGGAGAGGACTGAGTGGCCGCAGGGAATGTGTTCTACATCCACGTCCCTGGTTTCTATCCTGACTCCTCCTAAAGTGAGAGCCTCCCCAGCGTCAGCTCCAAACGCAGTGTCCTCCCTAGCAGCAGATCCTGCCCCGACAGGCAGAGCAACATCTCACTGGTGAAGAAACAAAACCTACCGAACCCAGCACAGCCTCTTTCTCCCTGCCCACCCCCCTGCCGAAGCAAAGCAAATAAACTTACAGCCTATTCTGGGGCTGCTGACAAGTACGGCCATTCCAGGCACGAGCACTAAGCCCTGCCCGTCCACGGACTCTTCATGACAGACAGAGCACGCCCTTTCGGGAACAGGGATGGACACTGGATGCGTGACTGGTGCCTGGGCATGCCCGCCCGGGTTCAGGGACGGACTCAAATTCAGTGTGCTAAGAGAGGGACAAAAATAAACAGAACGCAGAGCCGGAGCCAGTAAACGCCGGTGCTACCTATCTACTGCCTCGTCACCAGGATTTCTGTTTGGACTTCCTTCTCCTCTGTTTTATGAGGAATAAATTCTCATTGATATCAGGACTAGCGTCTTTCTGCTTTTTCCATTTCTTCTTCCTTTTAGCACCTTCCACAGGCTCCTGCACATATGCCGTCTTGCTGCCTGAGAACGCCTGGAAAAGGGACTTGCGATGGATTCTGCTGCCCTTACATGCCTGCCTTTTACACCCTCTAGGGAAGTCCTCCTCCAGACTGTGGCAGATCTCAACACGACTTCTGTGTTTCTCTTCCCTCGGTTTCTCTGCCCGGGACATCTTCACCTTTTTGTGACGCTCACCATCTTTGTAGTGTTTCCCGTGTTCTTTCCAGGGCTTGCTCTTCTTCTTGTGGCTGTGCCCCCCAGGTTTTTCTTCCTGCCATGGTGTCTCTGACTGTTCTGGCAGCAGGCCAGCTTCCTGTAGTTCTGCAAAACAGAGCAGTTTATTTCAATACCCATGCATAACACGTAAAACCTAGGGCCTGAGCCATCACAGCTTTCCTTACGTATGTATGCAGTTAGTTAGGAAAACAAAATCCGGCTCTGGTAGGTGTTCTCACAGTGGTTTGGGGTTTTTTTTCTGCCAACAGGCTAGAATCTTAACAAATTACAGTTTAATCCTCTTCCTGCTGGTATATAGCCTTTGTAATGTCAGAGATTTTTTCAGAATTAAAACACCTGACAACGCCCACCTGCTGCCTTTGACACAATGGATTTCCCTGACAGACATGGATGAATAAAGTCACAAATCTTTTACTGTCGTTAGACTACCTGTTCAAATCCCTCTAGCTTTTCCCAGCACATGAAAATAATCCTGCAACATTTCTAAAGGCAGCAAGCACAGAAGAAAGTATTTTGAAGAACTGAAAGGCAGGAGGGATCTCCCAAAACGTACTGCACCTGCAACCTTCCTTTTTAATCTGTTCTCTCTTCTCTTGATGTCGTATTCATCATCGTAGTAGTAGATGAACGGAGAAGTAGGGAACATGCTCCCATGCATCCGCTTTTCTGAGCACTCCTGCAAAACACATTTCAAGTCACTAGATGTGGCCGAGCTGCGACTTTCCTAGAAGGGAAACGGGTCAGATTCTGCAGGTGCTGGTCTGTACCTGTGAAGGACGTGGCCAGCAGTTCTTTTAACACCGATAATTTTACTACCGTCCGATAACCCTTCCTGTGCACACAGGAAAAACACTTTTGGCATCATGTGAGCCAAGCTGCAGCCCTCTCACAGCAAACGGAAGGAATCCTGTGTCTTCCTGTGATTACTACCCACTTGCAGCACTGGTAGAAGCAGAGGACCAGAGGCAGGCGAGCACGAGGTGAACAGGAGGTGAAGCGCGGACGGAGCTGTCGGACGTGGGGAACAGGGCCGTCCTGCCCGCGGCCCGGCCAGGTCCCCACCGCCACCTGCTTTTGCTGCTTCTCGCTACCCTCTGCTCTCCCAGCACAACGACACGCCCGGTCTCCTCAAAGCACACATAGCTCCAAGCACAAGCGGGTTTTTTCAACCTGGGTCGTTTGGGGCGAAAGCGCGTGCAGAAACGTGGCGGGCTCCAGGGGTGGGGCGGGCCGAGGGAGGGAGCGAGCCGCGATGAGGGGCCAGGGCAGCACCCTCCCCGCAGAGCCCACCTGCAGCCAGAACGGTGTCTGACTGCGTGGTTTTGTCACGGGTTCAAAGCAAAAGAAAACCCCGCAGGAAACTCTGCTGTGCAAGCACCTCGGATGTGCAGGAAGAGCCCCGAACCGCCGGCTGCGGTGAGGAAGGGGCTAGCTCTGTGCACCACATGTATGTCAGCCTATTTCTCAAACCCTTGATTCAGGAATTGGAATTTTTTCATCGCTGTGCAAAGTTTTAGCGGTGCCTTGTCAGCCAGGCTAACTGGGATGCTTCCTACGATTCTGTCTTTGCTTCAGGGTACCCTGTGATACTAACCGATGCTTCTTCTCCTTGTAAATTGCCTGTTAACTGTTGTGCTGTGCAATGTCATCTTTCTGCTCCTTGGACGCTGCCCGAACGTAACGAACTCTGGGCCGTGCCATTCTCAAGAGAGCGTCAGGAGCTTTCGCTCACCCTGCTGTCTCCACCACAAGCCAAGCAGCTTCCCTTCCTGCGTTCGGTACGCCCACCACGCAGTGCCACCTCTAGCAGGCCCTTCCCCTGTATGCCCTCCCGCCTCCTGCCCTCTCTTTTTCAAAGGCGGAGTACATCAAAGATGCATTTCAGATGTATTTCATATTTCCCGGCTTGTACATGGTCTTTGCTTGGCCGAAGTGAAATGAAGAATCAGGCTGTTCTTTCTGGTGTCCTCCGAAAGCGTACCGCCGTTTGTGCTGCGTGACAGCCGGCTCGTCTCCACGTGCACAGAGGAGCGCGGACGCGCAGCGGCGGCTCGCAGCTGGAGCCCACTCGAGTCTGAGGGCTCAGCCTTGCGCCACTGCACAACGAGGCTGAAAGGGACCTAGGACGGGGGGCATGCAAGTCCATCTGTCGCACGAGGTGGTTCCCAGCAGCTATTCATCTGGCATACGCATACGCGGGAAGACAGACCGGATTTCAGAGCAAACACCTTGGACGGCCAGCTGTTGCCCCACAAAGGAACCTCCTCTCTCGCCTTTACCGGGTCCTCCATCTACCTCCCTCAGATCCGAGAGGAGAGAAAAGCCTAACAGAGAAACGATCCTTCCAATACCCGTGTTTTACACAAGTGAAACCTAAGAGCGGCCTTTGGGCAGGGCACAACTCTGTATCTGGAACAAATGACAGAAAATACTATCCCTAAGTATCGCCAGAGAGGTTACTGAAAACAACGTAGATTGGCTTTACACAGGGGTATGCGAGGACACAGCCGTCTTTCTGTGACACCTGTGAAATGCGCTGCTTCCGATCCCGCATCAAACGTAGGGCTTGCTCTGCAGGGGCGTGGCCCATTCATTATTTTTCTTTCATCAATACGCTAATACAGAGAAGCCTTAGGGAACGCAATGCACACGCCACCTGAATCGGCTCTCCTCCTTTCCTCTTTACCTCCACTGCATTGATAAATCAGCGCAGCAGTGCCCAACGCGCACTTGGCTATATCCTTCCCTCTCAAGTAAGCTGCCACTGCTGCCACACCCTGCGAACGGTTCCCTCGGGACGGTGTTCGGCGCTGGAGGCGTCGTATGGAGGACGAAGAGCAGAGCCTGCCACTGACCTGCAGGAGGAATTTTCTGCGTGATCGGCATACTGGGATGCAGACGCAAGGCACACCTGCAGGTGCCATACAGTTCCTTACCCCTGCTGCCCTGAGAACTTGCGACAGCCTGAACAACACAGTGGGCTCGTCCCTTGTCCACCTGCCCTTGCTCTTAACCTTCCTGCAGGGGTGCCCCTGAAAATGAGCACGCCTTCGTTGTGGACCATAAGACACGACGCTTCGGATGCACGGACTGCTATGAAATGAGCTACGACATGCAGTCTACTAAAGTAAGTAAGATTTCTTGCCCTTATTAAATCCCTAGTTTACATAAAAACATGACTGTCTTTATAAACAATACAGCAAATTCAGGCCACGTAACTGCCAGGTGTTGGAACCTCTGACAGTTCATGTCTTAACTATTTCCATGTCTACAAACAGCAAGAAGTGATCCGCAATGACCTCCTTACCGGAAATGCGAAGTTAACTCCGGCATTTAGCAAATTTTTTGCCCTTGCCTGTTTTTGGGAAGGGTCTTCCTAGACCTCTAGCAAGGAAAAGGAATTTCCGGTGTCACTCCAACTAGACTAGGCAGTAACACGAAAGGAAACGGAACGCAGCGGGAAGCGCTCGTTACGGTGCGTCCTACACAAAACTAACCCCAGCCTTTCTTCTCGGTCAGTCTGTTACCCCTCTGCTTTAACTGCTCAAGAAAGGCAATAGAGCAGGGTTAAGAGGTGCTCGTCGTCACAAGTAATTTTTACCTGCCGAAAAATATTTACACTTAAAAAAAAACTAACAAAAAAAGAAAGTTTTCCCCCTCTTAAACTACAGGCAGACCTTTAAAGCTCTGACAGAGCCGCCCACCGCACGAACCCGGGCACAGATTATAACCTCAGTTCTCCTAGTCAGCGGGAGCTGCAAATCTCAGGCGCATTGCCCGTCCGGCTGGGTCGCTGTAAAGATGCACACGCAGGCCACCAGCCTGCTTTCTGCAGCCACTCCCGGAGAGAAGCTTTAGCGATCTGAGGGCAAATACTTGCGCATCATTACATAAACCAGTTTGTGTCCTCGACGTTTGTCTGCGTGCACACAGAAAGATCTGGTATTTCTGCCCTTCTGTGGTGGTGTTCACTTCTCCATTTTCATTCAGTTGCTGTTCAGGCTATTTCTGCTCCTCGTATGCTAGTAAAAATACTATCTCACCTTCTTCAACTTCGATAGCCATAAAACGTTGTCCTTGAGTCACTTTACTCCCTTACGGATTTTATACAGTTTATACCATCTTCTACCCAAGTAATTACTATCAGCTCCTCCCACATATACTTACTAATTATTTTTACAGCAGCCTTATTTGCTTCCATGTATGTCTGCCTTCCTCGCACACCCTTTTTCGACACTTCAGCAAAATGTTCCTTATCCATTGCCAGGAATCAGTCTCGCTCCTCCTTCAACCCTATCACTTCAGTTTTTATTGTGTGTGCTCATCTTCGTGTCTGTACCACCGGAAGGGCTTTATCCTGGTCTTGTTTAGCAGGATCAGTTTCAGGGCTGCGCCTGTAGGTTTTGTCAGCTCCAGTCCCAAACAGCAGGCAGAACAAACCAGCTCGCATGCCTCTGTCGCTGAGGTCTCACACCGCTGCCACACGCGTGGCTGTGTCTCCAGCAGATGTCTTGCAGGTGAAGCCAAGGATTTGGACTCCTGCACCTCAGCCAAGGCAGTGCCTGCATTCCTGCCGTGCCAGGGGGGACAGCAAGCTGCTGGCACACGCTTGTCTCTTACCGACCTTGGACTGCAACAGCTGCTTATTGCCCGCCCCTTCCAACCTGGCTGCGCAGGCAGCAGCGTGCCACGCGTGCATGCGATGGCCTCAACGCAGCACTCGGGGAGGAAAATCTTCACTTGTCTCCAAAGACAGCTCAGTATTGAGAATCTTCCGTTTATCTTTTGGCTCTGCCACGAGAAGGTACTAGCAAACTTGCCCTACCCGTCCCGCTATTCCCCACAGGGATTAACTATTTAGCTGAAAACAACAGCAAGCTTTTAGTGATACGTCATCAGTCGTCGTATGAGTCGACACATAGAGCAGGCAGGAAAGAAGAAAGGAATTTGCTCTCTCAAAGCTGTAGGAAACTATAAACTTAACCCATCCAACACACGAGCTAACATCCATTTTCTAGACGACCTGTGGCTCCTGGACTTATCCTGTAAAAGAACAGAACTAACACTTGTTTGGTGTTGGCATTTGCAGGTAGAGAGCTGCACTGCTCACAACACGGGGCTCAGAAAGGCGATGAAGATCAGCGAGCAGTCCCAGAAGATGCAGCACACCTCCAGCTTTTACTGAAGCCACTGAAGGCTCACGATGCCCTCCTTCGACAGGCTGTGTACCTTACTGAAGGACGATGTCAAACTTAATTCCAATGTTGAGTTAAACTAAGAAACTACAAGCCAGGACCGCCAAAAGCAGGGAGAAACGGGAAGTTCCTAAAACAGGCATTCGAATCGTTGGGCTGATTGTGGTGAAAAACCTTACATGATGTTGAACGTGGTAGTAAGGGACTGATATTTCATCCCATTCGCCAAGGGAAAAACCAGTTAAAAAATAAAAAAAAAGCTCTGTTCAGCAACTGTCGTTTCCCAATGAATATTCTCTCTCCCAGGCAGTCTCATTTTGAACTGGGACTTAAAAAACAAATTGATAAACCCACCAAGGAGAGACAGTAACTTCTTTTCCTCCGTATCCTTAAATTAGGTGGGTGAGATCACTTTGGACACTGGCCTCCACGGATTGCAGCAGTGCTGCAAAGTCACAAACCTTTCGTTAGAACAGCCCTNAAAAACAAATTGATAAACCCGCCAAGGAGAGACAGTAACTTCTTTTCCTCCGTATCCTTAAATTAGGTGGGTGAGATCACTTTGGACACTGGCCTCCACGGATTGCAGCAGTGCTGCAAAGTCACAAACCTTTCGTTAGAACAGCCCTTTGTATAGCATTAGCTTGGCTCTTCCAGCTCTTTTCTCCAGTCACACACCGTGGCAGAGACGAATTTCTACCCCGAGGATATACGCAACACTGAGGCAGAGGCTGCTGAGACTTACATATCCAAAGTGTCCTTTCCGGGAACAGTTGTAGCAGTACGCTAAAGCAGAGCGCTCAGAGTGAGAACCGGCCTCCTTGATCGGTCCTGGCTTTGTCTGAAAGATGGAAACGGGCAAGAATTAGGTCTGGCACTATTCCAAAGGCTGAATTAAAAATAAATTAAAATTACATAAATATAATTTTATTATGCTTAAATCAATACACTGCTGCTTGCTGTTGGAATACTAAGTTTGAAAGAGAAGCAAGGGGCTCACATTACTGCAGTTTTGCAGAGCAAGGTTCAGCCCAAGCATCACAAACGGAGTGGGAAGAGGCATCCCCAGCATCTACTCCACCTGGCCGTGTTATTTCAGCTCTGAACACAAGAAAATAGGCTGCTGATTTATCTCTCTCCCCTCGCCCTCGTCCCCCGGCCCCTCCCCCTCTTGCAGATGCCCCGCTGTCCCCCGGGATGGACAGGGCCATCAGATACGGCATCCACCAGCTGGGTAGGCACATTTGTGTATCACCGAACTAGTCCCGCTTAAAGCAACACGGCAAAGATCTGACGGAGATACGGAGCCTTCACCTGCTGCGTTCCCAAGCCCACACCCGCTTCCAACGGCAGTGCCCAGGAGCACGTGTGCCGCAGGAGAACGTGCCAGCCCTTCCAAGAGAACGCGGCACCCGTTCCCGCTCCCAGCAGAGGAGACACAACGCTATGGTGCATCGCTGCTCTTCGAGCTTACGTAAGGCAAAGGAAGATCCAGCATGCTGCGTCGAATTCAGGGGAGCAGGCAGCTCTCCTTCTTTTCCTCACCTAGCACTACTAAGCGGAGCAGGTGAACGCGCCGTCTATTCCTTTTCACGTGTGCAAGCACATTCATCCCCTGGAGAGGTAACTGCCACGGAGCCTGTGCCTAGCAAGAGCAGGCGCAGGTACGAACAAGGGGCGCGTGAATTCCGGTTAAAAAGCACCCAGGCAAAAAAGCAACGCCACTGCTTTTGGATTTGCATGCGCTTCGTTCTCTCTGGCGCTAAAGGAGCACAGAAGACCGGCGCAGATTTCAAAGGAATTGGTACTGCTTGGTAAAGCTCACAACAGGAGTTGCTTTTTCCTTTAAATCCGTACTGTTAGAGCCGCTGCGTTCTCCTGCGTAGCCTCCAGAAGAACGACAGCACTGCTTGTAAAATAGGCAGAAACAACAGAAGTCTTGCAATGCCGTTTTTTATGAATCTGATCACACCCGCAGGGTCACCTCACTTCGAACCTCTTCGACCTTGGGCCTTACTCTGTGATTCAGACTCACGTCCCTCAGTTCGCATCCGCTCACCATGAGGAGGCTAGAGGAAGACCACGAGGAGTGGCACGTCCAACAGCGATCTGTGACAAGCGGCGGGGGGAAATGGGAAAAGGGAAAAACGCCCCG
>VZSC01016397.1:126073-138573 GCA_013398225.1 Steatornis caripensis
TTACATTTCCTGGTGCAAATGGACTGCATAAATAAGCAATGTGCTATGAGGCTTCAGACTAGCCGATAAACCCTTTCAATTTTCATGCCAGCTTCTTCTTTTGTAATTCAAATCTGGCTGAGAACTGGCAGCTCTGAAAACTGAAACAAGCACTGCCACAAATACCTTGTAATGCTATCGACCTTGTCTGCCCATGCAGTGAGAAAGGGGGATGCATATGTGTCTGCAGTCATCCAGATAACACAACTCATTTTTTTGGGGGGATAACAGAAGCCAGCCCCGGACTGTGCACCAAAAGCAGTCATTACCAGGCAAGCCGGAGAATAAGTCTCTTCAAAATACACAGTGCATTTAAAAACCATATACAGGGCTCAGCCACTGCTTTCATTACCAATTTTAATTTAGCTCCTTCAGTTTGCCAGCCAGATAAACTCTTTAGTGCTGTTTTTTAATCTATTTGCCACATTTTATGTTTAAGATTATAGTAATATGGGACAGGAGAAGGAATCACTTTTAGAGGAAATAAAGAAATAGATCCGCTTATCAGCGCCCATCAGAAAGTTCATTAATCAGCCAGGCTTTGTGCCCCCTAAATTGAAAGGTTAAATAATCCTCTCAGGAATATTTCTCGGCACCACCGCCAATTGTCCGGAGAGAAGCTGCCATTCACAGCACTCTGGATCGGTGACAGGGTATTTTACCACCGTTTGGACCCCAAACAATGATGGACAAATGGCCTGGCTTACAAAGAAACCTTTTAGTACAAGGATGGAGAAAGGACCACAAGCTTTGAAGTGGGGTGGGGGAGGCGGGGGCGCGGGAAGGGCCAGCAGCAGGAGGAGGGGGCTCCTGCACGGGGACACGTATATGCTATTTGAACGTTTGTTAGAGGACTCGCCAAAGGCTGTTATATACGTGCCCCGGCATCCGCGCACCGGGAGCGCGTGCGGGCAGGCACCGCACGCACGCACACCCGCCGCACTAAGCGTATGCATACTTGCGCATACGTTTGTACGTTAATCCGAACACAAACATTTGCAAGGCCAGAGGACGACATCGGAAGACGAGCAGAACTAAAGCACGTTTATATTTGTTAGCTAATACACCGGGGGGCCCGACAAACCCCGAGGTTTTAATTTTTACTGTCATTCTAGACGATTTACAGCTTCCTTTCTCTCTCTCTTCCACCTTTATGTCGCCTGCTAATCACCTTCCACCACAAGACGCAAAAGGAGGGAGTGTCACATTTGAAATAACTTCCGTAGTGGAGCACTCGTCCTAGATACTCACTTTGAGGTGATTTCTGACCACAGCTAAAATTTGAAGTAAACACAGAAAAAACACAGTGCCGCTGGAGGACACGAGATGCCAGAAGAGCGGTGCATCAGTTTGTTAGAAGTGAGTTCTTGCTGGGGTATGTTCTGAATAAACAATAACTCAAGCTTTTTTCTTTAAACTTCCTAGCAGCCAGGCTTCGATCTGCAGCATCCTTTACTGGCAGACAATTTCACAGGAACAGTTTCCTCGCATTACCAGCACGTTAACTGTGCACGTCAATGTTTATCAGTTTCCTCATTATTTTTTCACATATTCTCCATTTAAGAGCATCATATATATTCTGCAACACCATGGTTATTTTCACCTAGCTTTATAACGAGCGACATTCATCCAGAGTATGTGCCCTTGAAGAAAGGTGTGACAGCCTACATGCAACCATTGACACACAAAAGCTTTTCCACGTCCTTCTTGCACGTCTGTTTTTTTTTTAAATGAGTCTCAATTCCTAAAAGTTTTCACTTTAACATGACTTGGGACTTTCTGAGTAGTCTACGGCGTCTAAAAATCGAGCAAAAGACTTCAGATTTCTCCGCTCTCACGTCACATAAACACGCCATCGAGCAAAACTGTTTTCTCCAAACCAACTTTTGAGTGTCTCAGTGCTATCATTCTCCCTTTCTTCCCCTCCTCACACCATCACGAGAAAAGGAGAATCCATTTAACCGGGGAGTCATCTGCCATCAAAGTAAGTCGGACAGAACCTGGGTATCACGGGCAAATCCGCTGCAACTAGTTTTAAAGGAGAAGACGTTCCAGAGTTACCACAAAGCCCACAGAAATCCTTCAGCGTTTGCGCATGCTCGTACACAGGCGCTCACTGCTCAATTTTTTAAGTGCCGACGGGAGTTACAAACACACCTTGGAAACAGGACTGACTGCACTGTCAAGAAACAACACGAAAGTACTTTCTGTTAGCTACGAGGTGAGTAGTTACTACCGGCAGAGAAACTGTAAGTCTGAGTGGAGAAAAAACGTAAAAGAAGGAGGGAAAACAAAAGACAAGCAGCTTTTGGACTCGATGCTGACTCTGGGAAACTTTGAACGCCGCCCGTGACGGTCCATTTCTTGCAAATGTGTCACCCGGTCTACCGTAAAAACCGTCCCTCTTCCTGTAAGCGTCACCCCGCTCCTGTCTCTGGAGAGCTCGAAGCCTCCGCCGTGCCCCTGCCCGCAGGGCAGCGGTGCCACGCAGGGCACCGTCACAGCAGCGCTGCTGCACTGCGGACGCACCCAGGAGGGACCAGCGCAAGGGGCCTCGTCAGGCCAGACGCAGGCGCGGCTGCCAAGTAAAACAGCCAGCGGAGCAGCAAGTGAAAGCCAACCAGCCTCTGGCAGAGGTGAGAAGACCAGCCGAGGCAGCAGTGTCGAGGTCTGCTTCGATGCACGGTGCTGCCCGGACCCGTGAAGCATGGCGGTGGCTGTTTGTGCCCATTTCAGGGTCACGCTTAATGGCTGTTGGAGTACGATTGTCAAACATTAATTTAATCCAAAATCAACAATCAAACGTAGGTTAAAACTGAAGGCCTAACTTCACTCTCCTGAAGTGACAAATTCTGAGGGGTGACTTCCTCCTCTGCCACGCGTGGGTGCTACAGCATATACGCATACGCCACGCAAATCACCCACTGCTCTGAGGCTTCTCCAGCGCTGCGGTAAGCTAGTACCTACTCAGGGCACACCGCTCTGTGCTCCTCACCACTTCGTACGGGCCTTTGGTTCCTTTTAATCCCCTTTTTATTTTTTGCTTTTTCAAAATACGCAATCAAAATCAGGATAACTCTGTCTCGGGGACAGTAACTTTTCCATTCACATGACAGGACCTAACAAGATGTATTAATATTACTGCCATGATAGACCCTCCCAGCATTAAATCAGTGAATACTTTTAGGGAATCCTAATCCGTAGATTATTAACATGATCAAGCATAACTTGAGAAAGCTACCGTCTAACTGGTTTGAGCTCCGGGCTGCTCCTAATACACGGATCACTGACGAGACGAACTACCAGCTCTGGCAGCGACACGGACAATCACATACGCTGCTGCCAGCGCAGAGCTCCATGCACGCTGCCGTCGCTAAATACCTGTGATGTTTTAACATGCAAAGTATTTGTGCGGTAAAATGCAACCGTTTCAGTACTACTAAAGCACGTAACTTACACGCAGCTACTGAGCGGACATTTGACAAGAAAAATGTCGCTCCTAGTCAGGATATACGTGCGAACAGCTCGTGGAGATTTACTCTCTACTGAGATTTTACATTTTTTCCACTTTGCAAAACAAAACCGCACCAAAACACATTTTACATTACCTACGTGAAAGTGTGATTTTTATATGTTTTGAAAAGTTTGTTAGACCACATACAACTTTTTGTTTCCTGTGGAATTTCAAAAACGACTCCAAGTTCTAACAAAACTGAGAAAAAACACACCAAGTTCAGAGGAGTAATTTTCAGGAGTATAGGAACTTTAAAACGAATATTCATAGGCGGAATTTACTGCAGAAAAAGGACACGGAAATATTTATTTTCTTTTTTTTTCCTCAAATAAAAGCCTTGTTTTAAAGTGCATGGGAAATCTCATTCTAGCTGGAATATCCTAGTTTCCCTATTCAGACGGTTAATGCTTGAAATACTAAAAATTATTTAAATGATCACGCAAATGATCCTTTTCAAGCTAAAGGAAAGGGAAGGGGAAATTTTTACCAAATCTGTAAGCGTTGCAGAAAAGATCATCTCAATCCTTTCGCTTAAAAGGAGTGCAGTTATGTACGTGACGGGGAGACACTTCAGCAAGGAATCTTACCACGATTATCCCGCTTTCTGTTTAGTCAACCACTTATCCAACAGCTCCGGCGTACTGCAAACACACAACAGTTTTGGCACGTGTTGGGCAAAGGAGGGATGCACACGGCCGTTTCTGCGCCGAGAACAGAGCAATTCCTGCCCCCAAGTTTGCACGGGAGGGAGCAGCTCTCCGCAGCCTTTGTCCAGCCGCGAGCGCATCTCGCCACCACGACCGCCGGCACAGCGCTCGGAAAACATCAGGCACTGCGCAAATAGCTTCCTGGTCACGCAGGGCTTAGCTAACCACAGACCCAAACATTCAAAATATGAAAACCTATTGATTTTCATCCCCCCATTCTGTCCTCTGCTCGTCTCCTTTTCCCATTCAAAGGCAGGGCCAAAAGGTGTTGCTTTTGCAGAGAACGCGGAGTTCCTTAAATAACAGTAGCGTGCGTATTGAGGTCAGCGATTCTCCGAAGGATCCCGCTCCTCAAAGACAAACACTGTGAGCGGGTTATTTAGAACCACAAAATCAGAGAAACGGACGTTACTTGGTCCAGTCAGCCAAGCTTTCCACTCCCCGCCGGCCCCAGACTGCTTCCAGAAATATATCAAAACGCAATTTCTGCTCAAGATGTGATCAGTCTTTAACTCTCAATTTAAAAGCACCTTTTATTTTATTTTCCGGGGGGGCAGACGGGGAAGAGCACGAGACAGACAAACGCCAGAGAAGGCAGGAATGCTTTCTACCCTGCTTACATGATTAAGGGAAGTGGCAGCTGACGCCCATGCTGCCGGAAGGTGACGGAGCCCAGCCAAAACGGCCTCTCGGGTCCATGCAGGAGCCTGCGGCATTCCGGCCCAGCCTGGCGAGAGCCAGAGGCCACCTGGGGTGACGACCAGGACCCGGGGTGTAAGACCAGGCATCAAGCAGGGATCAGCCCTCTGCAGTAAAGAGGTACCAAGACACCGTCACTCTTCCGCGGGAAAGGCAGCGCAAAGACGTGCTGGCATTTTGCAGACAACCAGTTTGAACCTTCCGTTTCAACTTAACCGACACGCAAAAACTCCCTAACTATTCGGTACTCACGGCTGGCCAGGGGGGTTAGTTAAAGCCCAACATCTCCATGAAAAGGCAAGTTCTAAACATCTACTCGTATGCAGATGTCACTATTTATAAAAAGGTATGGAAGCTACTTCTTTTTCCCGCAGTATTTTGGATACAGTTTTAAAGTAAAAATTGGGAAAGAACCCTGCCTAGTGCGCTCCTTACCTGAAAGCTATAGCGTATGCTTTGTGCTCATACACTTACAGTTATTTCGGGACCTGAAATTCTGTTTTCTATTAAAAAAGCTATCAGAAAGAACACGGCCTTTTGTGAAATACGGTTTCTTTGCAGCAGAAGCAAATTTTGGGTTTAGGTTTCCGATAGCCTCACGCATATTTGAAACTTGGAAGAGAACGGCAACACGGGACAAATAATCAGTAGGGGCAAACGAACAGAATGTAAAATAAAATCCGAGAGACCCTCGACACAGCATACAAACCAGCCACCCCTAACGTACTCATTTTCACCAGAACAACTGTGCCGGGCAGGCGGACGCTTCAGAAGCGTCTCTGCCACAGAACGGCACTCGCGAAAGCGGTAGGGCTCGGGCTTCAGCCATGCACGGAGATAATTCGCGAACAAAATATCTGCCAACTGTTGTCCATGACCTGCCCGACCTCTTCCCCTGGCTAAAGGGGCTAGCGTGCCTTTTCAGAGAATACAAAACCTTCACGAATCCGAGCACCAAAAAGGTACCTTTCCCTCGAGGGCAAGCGTGGGGACATGGTCGCAGCCCGGGTGTTCGTGTTTCCCTACAATCCACAGGGGGCAGAGTAAGCCGTACCCTAAATTCAAATCCCCAGGAATTTTGGGTTGCCTTCCCTGTGAAATATCCCGCTGAACGGCTGCTGAGGTGCTGATGCACAAGGACCCTCTCTGTGACTAGAAAACACGAAAAAATACGCTGTCTACAGCACGACCAAAGTGGTGTTTTTACCAGAGCTAGTAAAAGTAACCTTAGAACGCCTGGGGAGACGCTGGCCAAGCGCTGAAACGTTTAACACGAACACGACAATCTTGTGGCCCGCAGCCTTGCGTCACGCAAAGACCAGAGGAGCTGACGCTGCAGCCATGTTCACAGCCACTGCCGCAGCGCCAGCCCTGCGCACCGGGAAGCCAGCCTTAATCTCCTCCCGAAAATACTTCCAAACCCGTCCTTTCCCTCACCACACAAAACCCGCAAAGCTTCTCTGGAAACCAAACGCTCGCTCTCTCAAGCTTAAACATTCTTTGTCAGAGTAGTTTTTCAGATTTTCTGCTTCCGAAAGACATGTTTTCAAGGACGCAAATTAACTTTAAGCAGCGCTGCTTGCGCTTCCATTTCAGGAAAGAAGTGGCAGGCCACGGGGTGTTTTAGTAACGCACACAAAGAAATCCAAGCGCAAAATTTAAACACAAAAGGTGCATTGTCCCTTCATGTCTTTTACGCACAGAGGCCAAACCCGCCAATTCCTAGTTCACCTTCTTTCATGTAAGTGGATTAAAAGTAAGATTAACAAACTGTCAAAAAGCATGTTAGATGATAGCTTCCGCTAAGTTAAAAATTCTGATGGTTCTAAAACTCTGTTGGTGGCCATCTTGGCCTAGGAGCTCTAACACAAGTGGGGCCGGTGAAGGCAGCGGACGGGGGAAGGCGTCCCTACGGCCAGAGCCGCACAGGGGAGGAGGAGGAAGGTCCCTGAAAACGAGCAGCCCCTATGGAAAGAAAACACCTAAGCCGGGCAGGGTTTGTTTTTCAACACATACATCTATACCAAGAAACACATTGCAAAACCAAAAATTGTGCTCTGACCATTTTAGGGACGGAATTTCATGACTCTGCGGGTATTTACTGAAGAAATCACCAACAAGCGCAACGTTTATTCCCGTCTGATGGTTGTATCCACGCCTTGCTCCCCAGCCGGGCTGGCTATGTTTGTTTTGGTACACCACGGGTCCCTCTGAGCCACAAAGCGGTGTGGCATGCACGGGGAGAGCTGCGCGGGCAGCACACACTCCCTTTTACATCGAAATACCGAGATGGCCATTTGCGCGTCTTCTGGGTAGCCCCACCAGTACCACTGCGCAGAAGGGGCTCGAGTCGCGCTTCAGAGGGACTCACACGGAAGAAGCGCAGCTTCGCGCCTGAAGCAAGACGCGGGTCACTGTGCGCTGAAAATAAATTTCCTCTTTATTCTCCAGTGATGTCATCTGCTGGGTGGAAACACGACTGCTCGCAGCAGCGCAGTATCCGCCCTCGGTTTCCTCGGGTCACTCCAGCAGCAAAGCCACAGGACGGCCTACAGGACGGCAGTGGGCCTGGACCCCAGGTCCCACCCGCAGGCTGCGGTACGGAACGCAAACAGCTCCAATCCTGCTGCCCACACGAAGCCCCGAGCTGTTAACGCGTACGGCAGTTCCCTCTGTTAGGGAGCAGGGCTGTCCCCGCAGAACGTGCGGCCGCGGACCCCACACCGAACTGCCGACCCTGAGGCGCAGTGGGGTTGTTCTTCTCCTCCAGCGCGCAGACCCGCTTAAAACAGGAGCTGCGGCTGGACGTGCAGTTAGGCAATCGGACAGCAGATCAAACTCAGAGGGATGCTGCTGTATTTTTCTTAAGAATACACTGCAAAACAACCAAACGAATGAAACTCGCAGGGTGCCTTAACCTCACAAGTCTTTCCACTGCCTTCTTTTTTTTTTCGTAAATAGAGGGCTACGAACTGGCCTCTGCTTGAGTACAAGGTATCTACTGAATGTCTCCACCTTTGTAACAGAAATCCGAAACAACAAGAGGAAGGGAACGAAAGAGAGCCAAGCATTCCGAGGACAGAAAAGCACTGCTCTGAGCACCCCCAGCATCCTTAAGATGTGGGAGAAGGGGATGTGATGGCATGTCCTTCGGAGCAGAGACTGTGTTTCTCCAGGTTTGCGGAGCATCTGGCAATTAGAAAGACAAAGTTGTAAGCCAAGCTTCCTAAAAACCCAGGGCAAAGAGCTCTACAAGACCGTCAAACGCCTTGTCTGTGAAAAAACTACACGTATTATTATTTACAGCGCAGTAAGCTCTGATCAAAACTGCTTACCCCGGATCTGCAAATGAAGTCCTTGTGTTATTATTTGAATTGGTAATAACTCCTCTGACAAACACAAGCAGGTATCAAACCCAATCTATTTATTGCAAATAGATACCTACACGAAGAAAAACCTAAAATATGTTTCGACAAATGTAATTTCCCTCTTCTGATACAGGAGAAATACACGGAGAGCCGGCACACTGAAAATGGTCTGTACAAGTTTTAAATCTCCATCTTAAAGAGGCTATTAAATATTATTTTAAACCTCAGTGGGAATTGGATTGTTCTGCTGGCTTTGATTGTTTTTTTGCAGAATAATTTTAGTTAACAGAGTTGAAAGAACAAGTTTAAAGAAACTAACTTCATCCAGTTATAAAGCTTTGATTATCACAGAGTCTTTAAATTTAAGCTTCATTGAATACAATATGATAATCTTTTTTCTATCAAAGGGCGAATTAAAATATTCCGCTTATAATCCTTTTTGCCACTTCAACTGCTCCTAAGATTTCCTGCACTGGCAGCCTGTTTTGGTTGGAGTAAGACATTTCTGCCCATATAACAAATTATTTGTAATGTGCCAAAATTTGTCACCACAGCTGATGTCAACAAAACCCCCCCACCACCCATTACAGCAGAATGGATTTATTATTTAGTCATTGTTCTAGTCAATCCGTGTTGCTGTGCAGGGGCTGCGAGAAGTCAATAGATGGCAGTCCATCTCTTAGGAAAGAGCCAGATAATGAATAAAATCACCAAAAGCTTCACAAAAGCGAAAGGTGGAAGGCTGTGTGTTTTTTCACAAGCATTCACAGTAATTAACTAAGAATACTTTATATAATGCAAAACATTTAGACAAACTTTGCAACGTCTGTCTCCAAGCAACGTTACACAAACGGCCTTTTGTTCCAAACCGGAATGCCTCGCTTTATTTGCGCTTGTACGTACCTGCGTGTGTGACACTTAGGATCAATTTACCGAAATCAATTTAAATCTAGTGGTCCTACCCGTGCCTAAAGCACAGGAAAAACCTCTCTGTAGCCTTCGTCTGTTTGCTAAAAATCAGGCAGCCTCTGCAGCACAGCAACCACCACAACAGCACTTTTTTTTAAACTTCTATTATTTTTCCTTTAACAGTTACCCTGTTTGTACAGAAATGAATGTTCTAAACTAGGAAAATGACGCACTAATTTGTGCAGTGAAATAATACCATGCTGACACAAGAGTAAAAGACCTCGGCTGTTTAGTTACAATCCTGTACAAATACATACACACACACACACACACACACATATATAACGTACAATACTCTAACAGAAGTTTTGATTCTTGCAAGGACGCTATTCTGTTCTGCCCTGGCTGCGAAACAGAACACTTAAAAGGAATAATAAAAGCCGAGACTCACACATTCAAACAGTTCAGATAACGAAGTTTCTTGGGGTATAACTTATTTTAAGTACCAAGCATGTCTTTTGCCACGCAAATTTTTATGTGCCAGGTTTAATCTGACTCCTAATGCAGCTGAGCCAAAGCGAGTCTTCTCATGCAAAAAATGGAGACGCGCAAAGCATTTCCCACGCACCAGAAATCTGGATTGTTTGCAGGAAATTCGCAGTCCACTGCAAAATAAAGAATTATTTATCAGCAGCTAGGGTCTGACTCCATGTCAATTTATCTTTGTGTGCCCCTATTTGACCACATCTCAAAATGTCCCGAAAATGCACAAAGAGTTTCTGAATGGGTACTAATACACTTGCATTCGTAAGCACTACATTTTCTACTAAGAGCTTGTTTTGACAAACGTTGTTAGTTGTATAGTGAGCAAAGTGTGAAGACGGAACAGTTTCTACAAAATCCACAGATAAAATTTTCTACCTCAGATACCTCAAACTCTGCCCTAGTAACCGCTTGGTCAGGTTTAAGCTCCCCCACGCTTTTAAACACAAATAAGTATTTTCTAAGTGTTGATTGCAATGCACTTTTTGAGGAATTTCCAGTGACAAGCAAGACTAAAATTAATTAAACCTTACACCTCGGCAAAAAAAAGAACGCAAGATATTACTGCATCTAATACACCTATCTGATTATTAGATTCCAAGTATCATAAACATTTCAGAAATCATTTCTACATGCACCCTGAGGGATTATAACGATAGACAGTATTTACCTTTTTTCCTTCACGCAGTTTTAAAAAAGCAGGCAAAAAAACTCAGTGAATGCACCTTTTGCTCATAATGGTTTCTTTGAAAGTCTATACCAATTCTGTTTAAAATAAAAGTAAATGCTCAGAGAGGGTGCTGGATCTCCAAAGCAGATCTTTGTTCTAAAATCATTACAAAGAAAACAGAAGCGAGAGGTTTTAAGCACAGATTTCTCCTAACCACTGAATTTAGAAACAAAAACAGCAAAAAAAAGAACATTTCACTACCACGAAGAGGTGGAGGCAACAAATTACAAATCACATCCCATCTACTGCTCAAAAGAAAAAGCCCACACCAAAGACCCATACAGGAAAGTAGTGGACGAACTTTTCCACTTTGTTTTGAACAGACAGCAGTGATCAATTGTCTGTAACAGCTAAACACGTACGAGGTTCGTCTGGACAGCAATGACAGCAAAGAACCAGACGAACAGCAAAAATCCTGATCTTCAAAGGTGGTTTTATGTGTAGTAATTCTATAAACGAATATATTCGAGATTTGCGACACCAGTCCGTCGAATACTGTCTTAACCAGTTCAGTATTGTTGCAGGTTTCAATATTAGCCAAATTCGCATGCGTTTTGTTTTATTTTTATCTCTACTTTACATGTGAGGAAAAACCTTAAGTAATACCCTGGCACAGTTCACAAAGTTTTATTTTCTTATTTCAGCGATTAAAGACCAACTAATGCAGGCCAACGAAGAAGTTACAGCTACATCCTTACCAATAAGAAATTTATCTGTAAAGGTTTACAAAGTGTATTTCTTGAATTAACATCCCCACTCTAGCTGAGATTTATTTTATTCACTTAAAAAGAAAGCTCTGTCACACACAGTGATTAGTTTCCAGCATCTGGGATATCTGAGACGGGATTATTGCTTCTGCTACGCATCTCAACTTAAAATTTAACCCTCTTCATACGTGTAGATGCAGTCGCTGCGATGAGAGAGTGCTGCAAGGCACCCATTAATGATTACAGTATTAAAACGAAAACCTAAGTTCTAAAGATGTTTAAAAAAACAGTGTTTCATTGCATTCTTCAGTTCAAAAACTCTTCAGATGTTTATTATCTTCCCGCAGGAGATGCTTGTCTATATTTTATGGTCAGCAGTTCACAGAAGAGTAAATAGGTTGGGTGTAGAAGAAAATAAAAAAGGTGTTTCTACTTACTGTTAGGTGATACTGCCTCCATATTTCTGGGCAAGCCTGGAAAATAAAAATATTGATCAGCTAGGAGCATGAAACAAGGTGCTTTACAGCCTGTTGGTTTTGGCATAACACAGTATCCACCGGTGTCGGTCACAGGAAAATAAGAAGCTTAACTGAAAGGGCCTGCATTTCAGCTTCAAAAACCTGGCTAGACAGTTTAATTGAATTTTACACTGGTTTAACACACTCCCTGCCGTTGTCAGAAAGCCAGTAACAGTTTTCTCGGTCTCCTTCTTCTCTGAAGGTTAGAAGTTTGGGAGAGTAACGTGTTCTTAACTGCGATAAGTATTAATACTGCAAAACAAGCAGAAATTAATTTAAATTCTACATTTTCTGACATTTCAAATTTACGTAATATTTTGGAAATTAAATCACAAGGTACCTTCCGTTCACGCAGGAACAGAAATATTTTAGTATTTTTGTACGTATCTCTCTCCTAATCAAAATATAATTGTTACATGTAATAATCCTCAGCAGCCTAATGTCAGATGAGTCGTAAACAAGAAGCATAACAGATTGCTTTAATGTTTCCGTTTTTACAATGGCTTGCTTAAATTTTTTTTTTTTTTTTTTTTTTTAAAACTTGCCAGACTCGCACACAAACTTGTAAGTGCAGCCCACGGTAAAAAATTTTACAGGGTGGATTTTTGAATCACAGCAGTACCACAACAGATCGGAGGAATTCGTAAGAGACGGGAGAGAGGAAAACGTGGATCGCTAAACAAAATCAGAATGTGTTAAAGATCAATGAGACAGAGGTTACTTTCTCAAGGGTTCGTAACATTTTTACAAAATTCACGATATTTCT
>VZSC01016397.1:143573-149057 GCA_013398225.1 Steatornis caripensis
CTGAAGCTCCTTACAGATCCTTCCCTCTGTCATCTCTCTTCCAGGCTGAAGAGGTGTAGCTGTGCTGAAGGACACAGAAGAGAGGGATAAAAGTTGCACCCAGGCGTCCACTGCTTTCCTGCTCATGTTTCACAAGGTTTTTTCCCCCAGCTTTTGAACACCGAACTGTTTTTTGGGTACCTGAACGGTAATGGTAAGCTCAGAGCCCATCGATCCATGTGCAAAGATGGGATTATTTTTCTCTGGGAACTTTACTTTACATTTATCGCCGCTCAAGTTCATCCGCCATCTTATTGTGCTCTCCCTCCGTTTCTTACAGTCCTCGGGCAGTTCTTCACAGCCGGCTCACAGCACTGATACTGTAAATAACTCAGTTTTTTCAGCAAATCTCACCACCCTTTTGTTCACTCTTTTCCATGTCACACTAGCATATCCTACCTTTATCCTCTTACTCCATGCCTGTTTAGTTTCCTTAAAAGCTTTTGGTCAGGAACTTTGTCAAACGCCTTTTGGAAACCGCAGACTACGTCCCCCGGACCATGTTTACACANGTTCTTCACAGCTGGCTCACAGCACTGATACTGTAAATAACTCAGTTTTTTCAGCAAATCTCACCACCCTTTTGTTCACTCTTTTCCATGTCACACTAGCATATCCTACCTTTATCCTCTTACTCCATGCCTGTTTAGTTTCCTTAAAAGCTTTTGGTCAGGAACTTTGTCAAACGCCTTTTGGAAACCGCAGACTACGTCCCCCGGACCATGTCTACACACATGCTTGTCGATCTTCTCCCTTGAAGAACCCCAGAGATTTCTGAGAGGTGGGATTTCCTTTGCAAAAGCCATCTTGAATCCTCCCACGTACACCGTGTTTATATACCCATTCCAACACGCCACTGCTATTGCAGTTTCTGGTAATTTGCTCAGTATATGCGTCAGGCTGGCAGGCCTGCTTGCCCAGCTCTCCCTAGGACCTGCTATAAAATTGTCATTGTATTTGCCACTCAGTTACCAACCAGGCACAAAGCAAAAGGTTACACACTGCTGCCACTAACCTGGCATTCCACCTTCCAGCTCTTCTGTAGGTTTTGGGTAATCATTATGCAGTTCTGGTAACGCGCTGGTATTCATAGGCCAGCAGTAACCCTAACGTTCTCTTGGATTTCAGAAAGACTGTCTGATGATTCCCTCCACAAAGTTAAGATTTCGGTGCAGGAACGTCCCCGGATGCTTTCGCTATCAACGCTAGGTGCCAGGAGAAGTATTTTTAGGTCGTTAGCAATGGGCCTATCTTGGCTGAGCGTCTGGGTCATCTGTGGGCCTTACAGGCTTCTTGCTCTAACGCACAGGAAGATTTACCATTGGTTTTGTTTCCTCTGCAAAGCGCCTCTTAAACTCTTTTTTAGCCTCAATTCTGCACTTTCACATTTAATCCGCCAGAGGTTACAATCCTTTCTGTTTTCTTCATTTGCATACAGACATCAGGTTTTCAAAGGATACCTCTGCGCTTTTCATAACCTCTGCGACCCTGCTGCGTAGCCTCACAACCTTCCTTTCGCGGTCTGCAGTTCCGCCGTGCCATCTTTCCTCCCCAGGACGGGGCAGATGAGACCCTGCTCCTACACGCCAGCATTCACCGCACAGGCAGCCTCACGCCTGTCACAGAGAAGTGCACGAGAACTGAAAGCTTCAGAGACAAACCTTTCTGATTTAAGGTGGACCTAAATCGGCAGAAAAAATACACGCTGTGATGTTCCTGATAATCTATGCAACTTAGGTAGGATGTAAATTTTGAGATGATAGAGGACTCATAATGCTTTACAGAAGAGAAAATTACTTCATGAGAACTGGCTTCACAAAATGAGTAAAATAGAAAAGGTGGCAAGAGATGCAAAGAAAAGATGCGTAAGATTACAGTTCTGTCCAACCGCTTACCAGAAAGCAGGTGCGGGAAGATGCTGTTCACATTCTTTAAGCTAATGGTATGGCGTACATGTCAGTTAGAAGCAAAAGTACAGCTAGAAAAGCAAGATCAAGTTTGAATTTCTAACGTTAAAATACCAAAAGAAATAGTAAACTGCCGAACGTGCTGGGCATGACTTGCACACCCAACATGCCGTTGCCTGTCGTGAGCCTGTAACGAGCTCCCGGTTTTCCTTCCCCTCCTCCTCGCGTCTGGTGCGGCACCAGGCCATCCTCAGCAGGAGCAGGACGGACCCAGCGGACACACCGACAGCCCCACGCGCAGCCCCTCTTCCGCGCCGGGAAACGACACTCAGAAAGCACGTGACGGGGAGACTCCCCACGTCTGACTGCGAAGCTGCACGGCCGAACCTCCCACCGAAACTCAGTTATGCCACAATCCTGCGATATGGGGATTGAATATGATGACAGAGGTTACAGAACATACGCTTGAGCAGGTAGAAGAGTTGCTCACATAAACTTCTGTATTCAGCGAAGGGAGAAGGCTTTCTCAGGATCTCTCTCATTCTTTGACCAAATAGAACATGTAAGGGTAGGGAGGAGACATTTAGAAAGAGATTCAAATATTTCTGAATCTCAAAAAACCCCAACGTTTAGGGGAATCAAACGGGTGTGTCTGGAAGACAAACATTCAAGCCGTATCTTTACAAAGAAAACGAAGTAGGAATGTACACTAATGTTATCACAGCCTGCCTTTTATCCCCACCTTTTTCTGTTTAATTTGTGGAAAAAAAAACCCAACCAAACCAAAACCCAAAACATAGAAAGGTAATTGCTATGTACCAGACTGAATTTCTGGGACATACAAAACCATAATAATATTATCATAAAAGGTTAAAAAAAGATCAAAATATGTTTAATCGCACTTTAATTTTCATCTGTGTTTTATTTTAGTAGATCACCTCAAACTCAAAGGCCTTCAAATGTCTATCTTTCTCGTCAGTCCTTACAGCTTACTGGCCACTGCTACCGAAAGGCCACAGGGGAATTAAAGAAAGGACAGAGTAAGTCTTCTACTTGTATTGACGAAATGTGAGGACAAATCTTCACGTTACAGTCATGCCTGAACCTTCTACTAAACTGAATGAAGTGTCCTACTTCGAAGTCATTACCTTCATCTAGTTTGTATTTTTAAAATTCAGTGCAGCACTACCTACGTATCTGTATGAGAAGCATATACACTTAAAGACTATCTGGGAAGGGCTTCGCACACGCGCACACACACACAAGCAGGTAAGTACAAGATCTTTCCAAGTGTAGTTTTCTAGTATCACCTAATCTCATGAAGTGTTAACATCATTGCAATATACCTCTGCCTGGTTGTAATCCCATAGACCTTTAATGTTAAATACAGTTATTAACGTTGAAAATTTTGCTTGTTTTGCCCATCTTATTTATTCTTCTACCAAACTTCCAATTGCTATAGTATTTAACACTTTCTTAAGAATATTAAAGAATGCTTTTGTGTAAGAGTCTCCTTCAGAGGTGGAACATACTTGCCAAAATAGTTCATCCTGAAACTCGACATGAAATTATTCATTCAGGAAGAAAAAGCTTTAAAAACTGTGGTGTCTAGCTTTGAGGTACACCATACTTAAACCAAAAGCTGCAGGTTTGTGAATTCTCTGAGCTGTTACAAAACCCCTCCTGTTTATATATACATATATACATATATATATTTATATTAATGCATTTTGAAATACTGATAGAAGCTTTTACTTAGGCTACATGATGTTCATAATAATTTCAAATGCTCCTGTACAAACCCTTTAGACTCCTCTCAGAGGATGCAGTGGTGGTGTATGACATCACATTCCCCACATCCAGGACTCCCGGCAGTTAGTACAGATCTGATCTAACCTCCTGTGTGGTATCATGGAATCACAGAACGGTTTGGGTTGGAAAGGACCTCAAAGACCATTGAGTTCCACCCTGCCAGCCAGGGGCAGGGACCCCTTCCACCAGACCAGGTTGCTCAAAGGCCCGTCCGACCTGGCCTTGGAGACTTCCAGGGAGCGGGTGTCCACAGCTTCTCTGGGCAGCCTGTGCCAGGGCCTCACCGCCCTCGGCGTGAAGAATTTGTCTTTGTATGTAATCTAAGCCTACCCTTTTTTATTTTAAAACTGTTGCCCCTTGTCCCGTCACCAGCAGCCCTGCTATAAAGCCTCTCTCCACCTTTCTTGTAAGTACCAACTTTCACGAGCAGTAACAACAGCTTTGGACAGACCGCCAAGAGCAAAACAGTTTCTACTTGTTTCAAATTGCATTCAGAAGAACGGAGGAAGTATTTTTAAGAAAGGAGATCAGGCACTGAAGAGTGCGTGTCCATAACGGTACTGTTTAAATGATAAGAAGTTTGAGAAAAGAAGTCCCGGCCACATGAAGTCCCACCACCTGACCTCCCACCTAGTCTTCAGTGCAGAGCATACACTGCATCTGGGCGGCCTTTAACATACCTCAGTATCCTTACAGTACTTGAACATTTTTAGTATTTCCATACCTGGTTTTGTGCCAAAGTTACGTGTTCATTTGTCCAAGACAACTTCGAATGCTTAGTAAAATCTAACAAAAGAATGCACGTGTTCTCTGGGGCCTCCACCTCCCTACAAAGTACATGGAAACCCTTCTCCCACTGCGCCGCTCTACCTGAAAGAGGCAGCCCGGCATCTGGTGGGAAATAAACTGAACGTTAAATCTTCTGGCAGACGAAAGGAGCCCCTCCATACTCGCACTTGACAGAACCATTTGTGCTGTCAACACAGATGCAAGCTTGCCAACACCTCTGAAAGGCTGTTTTGTTAGGTACGGTACGGGGATTATCATTTGCACTAACCACTTTTTTCTCTCCAGTGCTTGCGAGGTAGAGGCAGCATACCATATTATGAGCGAGGAATTAGAGCGACTGGCAACAGGACCAGAGTGTCCACCCAACCTGTACGAGCTATGCTGGTCTAAGTAGAAAAAGTTGCGTTTTGAATGGCAGTAGTGAACATGCGAAACATCAGTGTGGTCTTGCGGCATCAAGACAAAACATCAGTGGGTTCCAGACATTAAATGTTTCTATCAGCATTTTTCTCTTAACAGTAGAGCACAGAGTTCTGCAACTGTTCCACCACTTCGCAAATTCTCTTAGAGTATATATCCCTGTCCACAGGGATACGGAAGTAGAGAGACAATTAATTTCATCATTATCTTTCTTCTTGCATGTTCAACAATAGTAAGAGGACTCTACTGAAAAGCAGGCAGAAACTAAGCTAAGGCACATGGATATGGTTGTGGACCTGGTTCCTTATAAGCTAATGTCAGATAAAGTTTTTACACTTGCCCAAGAAATAACGTGTACCACCTCCAATCCTGAAGATTGGAGGAAAGCCAATGTCACTCCAATCTTCAAAAAGGGCAAGAAGGAAGACCCGGGAAACTACAGGCCAGTCAGTCTCACCTCCATCCCTGGAAAGGTGATGGAACGGCTCGTTCTGGAACTCATCTCCAAGCACATGGA
>VZSC01016397.1:150115-171436 GCA_013398225.1 Steatornis caripensis
TTAGCAATGTAAAACACAGCGCAGTTATAAATGCCTCTCAAACCCATTTAGACATTAGTTAAAATTTCTAATAATATTTTCATTGATGAATACGTGATCGTAGTTAAAGACCCACACATCTGGAATTCCTGGAACACCAGAGTTACTCTTTACCTCTTGCTGGCACGCCTGAAACGTACCATGTCTCCTAATTTCGACCTCCCTACGCCTTCCATTCCGCAGAAACGAGGATGTCTTTTACCACCCTAACTAAACTGGACAAAACTAAACCAAAGAGTGTTTACAATGCTCCAGTTTGTTTTCTTTGAACCATTCTTCGTGAAAGCTGTGATACTGTTAGATAACGACTAACTACGCTGTTTTCATATGATTATACAAATACGCACAGTATAAAATTGAAGAAAATACGGAAAGATGGTGGTTGCTGTAAATTCAGTTTTTGACAGCTACAAAACCAGTAACGACTGAACTCTTTGCCATGGGCTATACTCACATCAGCATAATGGCCCTTCATATCACAGCGATTGCAGTGTTTATTCCAGTAGGCTCGCTCAAGACACTCCCTGAAATAGTGGCCAGGCAAACAGCAGTTCAAACAAAAACGTGCTGGGCAGCTGTTTTGTAGATGACCCCTTCCAGCACACAGGCAACAAGGGGGAACTTTCTGTGGAGAAATAAAAAAAAGAGTTATGTCAAAGTGAGAATGTTTCTAAAGATTAAAGAAAGTAAAAAAAATCAAAAGGGGAAACGAACAAGAAACCAGCCCAAAGAAATGTCTACTGCTGACTAGCAACTGCAGAGATTATAAAAACAGTGAAAGCGATGACCTCCACAAAACGGACAGCTAACTTTACATAGTAAACTGATCTTCTGCAAGCTATTCTTCAACCTGGAGCAACTTTTCAATGACACAGTAAACCACTGAAGCAATGCTTTTAATGGCAACCACAAACTAGCGTTAGAAACAACAGCTGCACCTGCAAGTAACTGAAGTGCTGCATTTACCTTTGGAGTAGAACAGTTCTTGGACAAATGACCTGGTCTACCACAGTTTCTGCAGGTAACATTTTTATCAGCGGTGTAGTACCGCATAGTGCTGTGCCTCACACTTGCGTAGTTGGAGATCTGTGCCTGGGGAAACAAGAAGAGAAAACGTATTTATCGTTTGGGATTCTGTGGTTTAGCGTTTGTCAGAATGGGAAATTTGTAAAGGTCATGGCTGGTGGTGTTCTGTTAACTTTTTACAAGTACAGTTTACACATCCAGCCTTGAACTGGGTAACTTGGCTACAGAGAAAGCTGCGCTGTCCAGAAGAAAAGTACCGTCTTGTTCAAACTTCCACTTCAGGACATTCTTTTTTACTGTTTAAAATTGCAGTTACGAAGTTGTGCTCTCCCTTGAGTTGTCAACACACTTTCACGCACTATGCTATTTCATGATGAAGTGGAATTTTTCCCAGAATACAAATATAACTAACATTAATCGCAAAGTTACACGTTCCCTTGCACATGTTAAGGGACACCTCTTGGACAAAGCACCATGCTAGACAAGCCTAGACCAAACCTGCAATTTGCAACTGTACAGAAAGATTTAAAAAGGACAAAGAAGAAAAAAAAGGCAGACAGAACTGAGACTCCTATCTTCAACCTTTATTGCTTAGTAAACGTCACACTTTTTAAAAACGGAAATAAAATTTTGGACAAGTGAACGGAAGACGTACAAAAATGCCATTTCTCTTAAGGGAAAGAGTTTGTTAATGCCACCTGATCATGTAAGCTTTACTGAACCTTGGAAAGAGAAATCAAAGGAGCCGGACCTCACGGCTGAAGCTTACTCTTCCTGGATGCAACGGCACCTTGCATGAGTGCTCCAGGTCACAGCCTAACCATACCGACTCCTGAGCTGAGTCCAGCGTCTGGGCGCACAGGACACCTAACCAAACGCAGCCAGCTCGTGGTGCTGCCTGTGGGAACGGCAATTAGCCACCACAAACCAACTACAAGTCTCTGAAGAGACTGGGCAAGAAGAGCCGAGTTCCTCCTCACGAAGTCGGTGGAGGCGCTCCGATTCCCAGCACACTCTTCCCACTCTGCTCGTGCACCTGCCCCAACAAGTGAGCCTCCCTCCTCCTGCTGCACGAGAGTTCCTTTGGCAGGACACTGCTGAGGACGCCACGCAAAACTACGGATGGATTTTTCAATCCCATTTGTCTTGCTCTGCTTGTGTAATAAACATAAAATTAAAGAATTACGGAACAATGTTGTTGTCTGTATTACCTCTAAGTCCTTGTTACAGATGGACCAGTCCACATCAACTTCTTCTGAAAAACAGAAATAAAATTCATTATATTTAATTTGCATGAGTATTTTTCTAGAATATACTCAACATTACGATTACTGCACTTACTGAAACCGATAACACGCTCCGAATGTACCGAAGCGGAGAAACTAGTTCTATCTTCAGTAAAGGAAAGCTACCAACTCGCTTGGCACCAACCCTGATCCACCTTAAAATCGGCACACGTCCAACTATCAGGTGGACTGTGTCTGACACGACCCTCTTGTCCTGNCCTTTGGCAGGACACTGCTGAGGATGCCACGCAAAACTACGGATGGATTTTTCAATCCCATTTGTCTTGCTCTGCTTGTGTAATAAACATAAAATTAAAGAATTACGGAACAATGTTGTTGTCTGTATTACCTCTAAGTCCTTGTTACAGATGGACCAGTCCACATCAACTTCTTCTGAAAAACAGAAATAAAATTCATTATATTTAATTTGCATGAGTATTTTTCTAGAATATACTCAACATTACGATTACTGCACTTACTGAAACCGATAACACGCTCCGAATGTACCGAAGCGGAGAAACTAGTTCTATCTTCAGTAAAGGAAAGCTACCAACTCGCTTGGCACCAACCCTGATCCACCTTAAAATCGGCACACGTCCAACTATCAGGTGGACTGTGTCTGACACGACCCTCTTGTCCTGCCAACCAGGGCACGAATTCAGGCAAGGATTTAATTCTTCAGAGGTAGGGACTCCAAAGCTTTCAATTCCAGCCCTACGAATTATCTCTGCCTGCGCTCATGGGGACGCCCAGCTCACGTCCAGAGGCTGCTGATGTGGGAGCACACGGAACAAGAAGTTAACGCGCAGCATAAAATACACTTTCCCTCCTTGCGACTCTGCAAAATCTGTGTCTTCAGCACCGCTTTCTGACTGCTGCATGCCCAAATTATGCTACGCATAACCACAGCAACTCAGACTGTAAGCTAAGTAACTCTATTTCAAAACAGGGTTTGGTAATGTGCAATAAATCAGGACGACACACTAAATTATCAGCTGTCACACCATAACCTTCTCACACACAGCCTTTGGACTGGCAGAAGTAAAAAGAAAGCACCAGAACGGAAGTAAAAGGCAATAAGCTAAAAAATAGGGATGCAGTTACAGCTGTGTAAAAATTCTGCATATCAACACTGTTTACTTCTCTCACTGTGCAAAGACAGCTGTACCACCACAGCACCTTCCTCATCATTAAGGGAGGATTCATGTCAACAGAGGTGTTCACCTTACCTATACTTTTACAGGAACCATTACAATGTGTGCATAGATTAACCCCGTGTGTTTGCAGACTTTTTAATGCAGTGTTCCATCCTGTTCCCACAATCAAAGCATCTCCAGGTGTTACTAACACAAACCGCAACACCACCAGGATTTACAAACAGAAAAAAACCCACCAGAAATTAACCCAACTGCTTTCGTTTGTACCATTCATTTCCCAGAAAAGGCAGACGACTAGAAATGAAAACCATACCATCTATAATATCATGTCTAACCCTTTGGTTGCCGAGAAAGTCAGTAGTTTCAGCTGAAGCGTGTCATGCGATGTGCGGGTACGAGGTATGTCGCTCAAACGCACAACGGGTGCTTTAGAGCGCATTACCTGCTTGCTGCTGTTCTTCATCCAAAAGTCGGGGCTAATACTATCTGCTCCGATCTCAACAGCACTCTGAAATACTGTTATTTTCAACACTGCTAATGCCAACGATGCTAATGACCAACACAGAGACACTAATACTGAATTAACTGGCCTACTCGCACAGCAACTTGAGCGACGCGTGGTACCTAAGTCACGGTACGCACAGCAACTGGCACAGCCAGGGCTCAAATGCAAGCATCCAATGGATCCTTCACCCAGCATCACTCAGGGCAAGAAGCGATCACCAGAATGAGAGGCGGCACCACGCCTGCACCCCTGCAGACCGCTTCTCCCAGGCTCTCGGCTCCCAGCAGAGAGGACAGAAGGGACAGCCGCGTGTCGGCTCTCTTCAGCGGAAGCGAGTCGTGGGTACGCCCAAGGGAAAATTAGGCTTTTTGGTGCCCAGTCGCTAGGAGCAAAGAAATGCACTGACATATTTGAGCGCATTATTTATTACTTGGAGGCCTGTTACGAAAATTCATTCATAAAGGAAAAGATATTTGTAATTCCCAACTCTGCCCTGCAATGAGTACTGTGAGTGCCGTGTTTCACAGAAATGCACATGCAGAATGGTTGACAGGTTACAGATCAAAATTACCAGCAAATTAAGTCCTGTTAATCATTAGCCATGTTCTTCCTGAGGACAAACCACGTAAGTTTCTCTTCTTCGCTGTCAAAATCCCCCGCTTCGCAGGGGAAAACCGTCATGCAATGATTCAAATATTCCTGGTGCTAGAAACTAAAACTGCCGAAATCAGAAAACAAACACAAAAGCTTTAATGCTGAATGAAATATTACAACAAAATCTCTCTTCACTAAATCTGTTTGGTGACCTAAAAGTTAAGTCTAACTCACACTGGAACGCAAGAGGCTTTGTTTTTCCTCACAATAAATTCTTCAGACCAAAACACGTAGGAAGAGCTATGCTTCTGCGACCTACTGGCAACCTTGCTTCAGACACACACAGAAAAATCTGCAACGGTTTTTCTCACTGACCGCAGCGTTTTGCCTGGCACTAAACCATGAAACAAACCACGGAACTTGGCTCAAGGTGACAAGCTCCCCGCCCCCCCTTTAGCGTGGTTATTCGGATGCACCGGCTCGCCCAGCAGGCACGGGCAGACCGTGGGTGCTGCGGGTTCCTCCGCGGGGCCCTTCTGGCCACGCCGCCTCCCACCAGCCACGCCGCTGCCCTCGGCTCGTCCGCCAGCGGCCATACCCATCCGCGTGTCGGAGACTCCTTTGTTCCACGCCCTCCCTGGTCGGCAGCACCCAAAATCTTCGTTTGCTCTCCGTAACGCTCAGAGCCACGCAGGTGCGTGGTCTGGGGCCGCGGATGTGGAGAAGCTCTTCCCCCAAGGCCCCGGGCGCCGGCGGGCAGCTGGCACCCCCCGCCATCTTGGGGTGCCCTAGGACGATGCTCTCCCACCCCACAGCCCCAGCCAGCAGCCTGGGACCCCCTCCTGGGACTGAGAGGGTGATTTTGGTCACAGCACGGATGTAAAATGCATATGCTAATTACTGAGAGTTTCCGTATTTAGCAGAGGCCGGTACAATGAAACTTGCCACCTGGTATTTTCCAAGGCCCGGCCAGTACTACGTTAAAGCACTTTGTCCTTTTTTCGGATGCGCGCACACACACAGAGGGTGGCTGTCTGCCTTGAGGAGTGGGGCTACGAGTACTTTATTTTTACTCTTCACAGCGTCTTAGGAAAGCAGCAGTTTAAAAACTATTCAGATAACCTCTGTCAAGACTTCCCTCTGTTTCTGTGACAAAGTTGCACATAGAAAAGTCAGATTATTTACAGGGTCCTGTGGGTTTTCACAGCGTATTAATGAAATCCTCCCAAAACATCTTCAATAAATTTGTGCTTTCACTCCTTCTCATCTTCACTTGTTAAAAGCAATCTCCTTTTAAAGATTATATTAATTTCTGTATTTCAACTAAATAAAAATACAACTGACTTTGCCGTATAAACCTGTGTTTATACTTTGAAAAATCATTTTTGTCAAACATTAGAAGAGGGACGAAGACAAGGGAGGCAAGAGGCCAGAAAAAACGACAGGCAGGATGCAAAATATATACTGTTTAGACAAAAGTGGAAGCACCGTGCAAGGTTCTTCTTTTCTGAAGTACTACACTTGGGCTGTCCTGCGCCCCCATACAATAGGATGAATGGTAAGCAACAGCTTCGCTCTTATTTGAAGCAAAATTTTGAAAGATCATTGACATTCACACGTACCCCTCCACCAGCATGAAAATGTAAATTTCCGAGCAGCGCCCACGGTGAAGGCAGATTTAGGACCACTGTTCAATGTGCATTCAAGCCTTCCCTCTTTCATTCCAGAAAGGGAGAGGAGGGGAGGAAGGAGAATGAGGACCAGCAGTCAAAACCTGAAATTGCCCGGAGGAACAATCCGTTTCCGCAGAACAAAAAAGTGACTCAGAATAGACAGTTCTGTTCAGAAGATTTCCCTATCTGCCATACCACCGAGCATCCCAGCGGCCAAGGAGGCTGCGCCAGCACGGCAGGGCACAGCGGGGCACAGATTCTGACCCCGCCAAAAAGTCACACTTTCATTCTGCTCATCGGAGCTGGGAGCAAACACGCCCCTGTCCTCCGTGCAAGTTCAGCCTGCCCTGCAAAGGTTTATCCTGTCACCTCACTCAACAGCACCGAGCGACTGTGGAGCCTGGGCAGGTCAGCTTTGAAAATACAACACTAGATTTTCTGAAAGGGGGCGGGGAGGCAAGCGGTGCCCCCTCCTCCTCCTAACTGGAATATACATGCAGACTTGTATTTAGTTTAGTTGATGATCAATCCACTGAAACAGGCTGCTTCAAGCTGTGACGGTATGATACGCGGCCTGAAGGGCAAACATGTTTNACTAGATTTTCTGAAAGGGGGCAGGGAGGCAAGCGGTGCCCCCTCCTCCTCCTAACTGGAATATACATGCAGACTTGTATTTAGTTTAGTTGATGATCAATCCACTGAAACAGGCTGCTTCAAGCTGTGACGGTATGATACGCGGCCTGAAGGGCAAACATGTTTCAAAGCCTGGCTTTAAAAATTGGATTTGGACTTCTAATTAATACAGCACATTGCAGAAGAGAACCCGGACTACATTCTACTGTAAGACCTCTGTGGCAAGGACTGTTTCGGACGTATCTCTGAACGGTACTCGGCACGTCAGGACACAGCTTCCGGCTGCTACCGGAGTAACGAATAACATTTTAAAATGATAAGCCTTAAATCCCTAGAAATTATCTAGACCTGTAAGAATTTCACATTGTGACATTTCACACGTATCTGTGAAGTCCTGGGGTTTTTTTGAACCAAAGTGATTCAAGTCTTATTGTAATGCAACTCGCTACAGCGAGTTTCACATCTTCTGTGTTCAAGTCGCCCTTCTTCTGAAAAACAAGGAGTGAAAGTGTGAAACTGTCACGACCAAGCAGTGCCCCGAAACAGAAATCAAGATTCCCTCCCCAAGTCAGATTTTCCGAAGCACAGGAATTCAGGTTTCTGTGCACTAGGATGCACTATACATGTTTCTCTTCGAGGAAGGTACATTCCAAGTATGTATGTATGTACCTACCTACCCGTCTGACTGGGCGCGTGTATATATACACCCACACATATGTCACCAGGAGCTTTTGAAGCGAACGATGTCTGCTCTACAGCCACCACGGACCAACTGTGCACCGACAAGGGAGCTGGTCCTCCTCGCGCTGCCTACGGCTCCGACTCAAGCTGCGTCCAGGCACAGCGCAGCTCAGGCACGCGGGGCCCCAGAACCTCGCTGTTGGAGGCAGGGTGCCCAGGCGCTTGTGCAGCCAGTGGATCTCAGCGCATGGTCCCGACAGACCAGCACGGGACCCACACTACGGATTTCTGTCTTCTCGCAGTTCCGGCTCCGTCCCGGCACGGATGTCTCCCTGCAGGGTATACGGGCTAGGAGATGCACAGCAGCCACAGCGCGTGAAGCCCTCTCTGCGCCACCCAGTCACTCGAATTAACCCCCGCGCAGAAGCAGTGGCATCAGCTGCAGTATTTTTCTTAGACTCTTCCAGGGATTTCTCAACTTTGCTTTGACGAGGAAGAGGTGATCTACTTAAAAACAAGACGCCCGCTGTTATAATGGACTACATGTCAATATCTCAGCTTTAAAAGAGATCATAAACTCCCACAGAGAAATCAGTCAACGTAATCATCGACAGAAGTTCAATTTGAGAAATTTTCTCATGGCAAGGACAGATTCTCCTGCCTCTCCCCTTGGTATCTAACATATATATATTTGTGCAGCAATACGCATATTTTTTGTCAGTGAGAAAATACCTGCCATACTTTATTTTTAGCAACCTTTATCTGATCCAGCGTGATGTTTTTGAAAAGCATCACAAAACTGGAAACACGACAGCGAACAAACAACAAAACTCAACCACTTTGAAACGAATTAAAATGTAAGAAGCTGACTGAAGCAAAGGCAGTGTTGGTCAAAAGTATATCAGAGTTTAAAAAGAAAAAAACCACAGCTCTGAACAGTCCTGCATAACTCAAAAAAAGAAAACCAAACAAACCAAGACCTATTAAAGTAACTTTAAGCAAACTTAATCAGTCATTACCCATGGGAGAAGACTTAACCGTCATCGCCAGAGAAGAAAAGTCTGACGGTTGGGGGCTACGACATGGTACTTATAATCCCCAGGCAGCATGTTCGGCTGGGGCCCGCTGCAGGGCTAGAGCTGCAGTTTTCAAGAAGACTCAAAGGTCACCAAGTTTAATACATGTGAATTAAGAGTATTTAAACAAGCAGAGACGCGCACTTTTGATATTTAAAGCAGACACTAAGAAATAAAAAACCACCCGGCTGTTAGCACATACTGCCTCTTTTTATCGAACACTGGGCATTCGGCATTGCATTTCAGCCACGTTATCTCTCCTCCGTGTAGCTGAACCGCTACACAACTTCTCTAACAATGAATCCTGCACCTTCTTCCAAGCACATGCCCTTTCACATCTTCCTCGACTCCATATATTCTTACGGCTATATACGGGCAAGACGTTTCACACACCAAGCGGGAATAAAAATGTGCAGTCAACAGAGCAAAAGACAACGTTAAGTCTGCAAATCATATCACTGAGAAAGACGTATGCTATCAAACTGCTAGAACTCACAGACACGTTAAAACACAAATACATAGTGCGCCTTTTCTATTATGTAAGTACGCATAATTTTCTGTCTGCTTTCTGTCCCATGCTATAAACACTGCTTCCTTTAGTCTTGACCACTGCTAGTAATGTTAATTCACAAAACTCAGCGGCTCATGATTTTCAAAGCTTAGCGCAACATTTGCAGAACAAAGTAGGTTTTTCTCTCTTTTTGGTGGGTACAAGTATGGGGACCACAGGAACAGTTAAATTCATGGCATGGTTGGTCTACCACACAGTCGGGGGAATTCTTTAAATAGAGCCTGTCACTCTCTTTGCCCATCAATGGGATTTCCTTCTCAAACTGCTGATTCGTTCAGGTACACAACAGAGGAAATTTCAGTTAACCTTTGTTTCACCCCGGGGAAAAATCTGTCTGAAAAGTATAAAATGAATAGATTAAAAAAAAAGAAAGAAAAGCTGCAGGGTTATTCTTCCTAGTGCTCACAGCAGTCAAAGTTAAACAGAGAAAAGGAGGCAAACATGAACATTTTATTCCCACTAGAGAATGAGGTATAATATATGATTTAGAAATTCCATTGTCTATACTGTGATTTCTAATTTAGAGAAGGAAAGACTGAACACAAATCTATTGTTCCCATCGGGTGCATCAAGAATTCACTTTTTGACTATTTCCTATATGACTGAAAAAGGAATAATAGCTTGCTCTGAAGAGAAAGCCTTTTTAGCTATTTGATTAAGTTGTCTTAAATACCTTTTAGATTCCAGCAATCCTTGGTGAAGAGAAAAATAATAAAGGCTAACTCAGAATTACGTGTGAAAAAATGCATACTGAGATAAAATCAAAAGCACTGTCGTAAAATACAGGCAAGTTTCAGGATAGACTACTGCAAAAAATGGCCTTAGACTGTCCTAAGTTATGCATTAAAAAAACCAATTGTAATTTCAAAACAGGAATAGTAGTTTTCATTTTCTAGTGTCATTCCTCTGACAACACGCCCACAGCATTCACTCCAGTATCAAACTGAATGCTGCTGCAAACCAACCCCCCCCCGCCCCCAATCCACCTTTGCAGGACTGACTGCCGGCAGAGGTTGGGCAGTACGGTCAAGGTCCTGGCACGGAAGGCTGGAACGTCTGCCTGGGTTTAGCAAGTGACATTCTGAAATTTCTTAGGGGATCAACAGGATGCCAAGAACCGATTCGGCAGTACCGACTTCGACGTCACCGAGACTCTTTCTGTATTTAAGTGATCATTACTGCGCAGCAGATTTTGTCGGTGGCAATATGGAACTTCATCGAAGAAAGTCAGAAGGGAAGCCGAGGCTTTGGCAGCTGTATGACCGCGCAGAATCGTCCTCTCCTCACCAGCCCGTGAAGAGCGGTATCTACTGTAGCTATCAATCCTAACTATCCGAGTCCAGAAGCCTAGCCAATGCATACACCTTGTTTTGATGATTTGTGCAGATTCCTTCATCGGTCGGCCAAAATGGTGCTCAACCAATGCCTAAGATCACAGCCCGAAGAGTAGCGTTGTTTCACTTCTCAACTAACATTTAATAGAAAATCTACAGTCGCATCTTGGGAATCTATTTTGGCAACATATTGCATCTTTTTCCACCAATGCAGAATGAAGGGGATACAGCTACAAAAGAGGGAACACAGCCCAGGGAGCCTTGTTCTTTCTACTGAGGCTTGCAGTGTCTGATCTGGCAAAGGCACTGGCCCTAAAAGAAGCCGTGCAAGAGACGCGCCAACATTATGCTTCTCCCCACAATGGTGAGGAATACAGATTCAAACAAATGATTCATTAATGCTTCAACTGAATCACACACCTAAAACCATTAGCCTTCAGCTGTATCCCAGAAAAACTGCATGGTCCTCTTGACACTGCCATTAGGATGGAACATGGAATTAAGCATACTGATGTAGACGAGTATCTGAAACATGTAAAGCTTGACTGGGGCTCTTACTTGCCTCTACTTTTGCCCTGAAATTCCGAAAACCTTTAACCCCGAAAAAAAAAAACCCAACCCGCATTTCAGCACAGCTATCTGGCACTTCTGTTGTCCTTAAGAGAAGCAATTTGTAATCTAACACAATCAGACTCAGACCACAGCTACAGCTTTTCGACTTTTTAAAATGTTACACATCACGTGGTAGTTTCACAGGTATGAAGGAGGAAAACCCTCACTCAACACTTCCAAATATACAGTCGGAAATACGAACACCCTTGTACTAAGGTGTAACGCTACCAACAAGGTTTACAGGTTTCAAAGTTAGTACAGAGCTCAAACGTGATCAAGAGCAGTCTCAAACGACACTAGGGCAGAATGCAAGAGAGGTGTTCAGACTGCTGTTACCTCCAGATGAAAGGAGACCCAAAAGCCTGATCAAAACCAGGATGCAGGAGACTGCATTACTCTGAGATCAGAACTGAAGTTTGAGCTAAACCTGACAGGGAGACCTGGAATGGGTGAAATCCTGTTGGATATACCCCAAGCTCCTCTTTTCCATCTTCTTGAGGATTATAGCCAAGGTGGAACATGAAACACATGCAGGAGGCTCCTGAAAAATATTCACGCTGAAAGGAATACCTCTAGAGTTCAGGAACAGAAATTAACACCACTCCACGGATTTCCCATAGACCAAAAGGTCTATGTGAGGAAACCCCTCCATGTGCCAGGCTCGAGGAACACCAACAGCACCCTGGGCACGACAGTGCCCCTCCACATTACATCTTCAAACTTGCACTTGCTGGGAAAACGAAGACATGAGAAGTGATCCAGCAAGACGGCACTCTCAACAGCAAGTGGTAACAAAGCACTGATGCCGCCGAAGACGTGTAGTAGCATGCAGTTATTTTACAGGAAGAAAACTCAGGTGTTGATGCTCCGCTCTGAATGTGTTCTTCCCGAGCTTTGACAACCTTATTATCACACGGGCAGATTCTTTAGCCTGTATCTGAGGGCAGCAGCACCACAAACACCTCTCACCATGCGAAGAGGCAAAAAGATCTCAATGCCTTCGTGGTTTGTGAGCATGCAACGAGATGCTGTAGTGGTTCTTCCGAGAATCACCATCACGGAAGATCGTGGTTTGTCCTGGCAAAGACGATACACTGCTCTCAACCTGCCGTGAAGTTCTGTAGACACTTTGAACATAAAAGCACCAAACAGCATCAACTGGCTGCGGAGGCCCTGAGATTCATACTTCTTGAGAGTGACCTTACACGTGGCTCTGAGCGGTGGAGATCAAAATGCAGCAAAGAACTCGAACACACCGGCCTCTTCCATTTCAGTCCTCATTTTTTGGCACACTTCATCCCACAAGACAAAGACATCCATTTCTTGGGAATAGAAAACAACTAGGACAGATGACTTCTCAACATCATTCTTCTGCTTGCAACAGAAAACATAGAGATTTCCAGAAACACATAATTTCCATACTGAGAGGCACAACTGTAACAGGATGAAAAATGAAGTGGCTTTGCTAAGGAGCTGCTGATTCTCACTGGCTAGAAGAGTCTTGTCCTCGACACAAGGACCACAGCAGAAAAGATGTCACTGTCTTTCCACTTTTTTTTCCAAAGGAAAGAGAAACTGGGGAAAAGGAAATGTAGTTCCCATTCATAATCAGCAAATAACAATTCTCAATGAGAAAATTCAATTTTTGCCTATTTATTAGTGATCCAGTGGTTCAAGGGAAAAAACGCATCCGAGGCCCCCGATTTCATCTCTGTTTCCCCGTGTACACTAGTGCGGTGGTCTTGACGGTGGGTGCATGCACTCCAGGGGGTGTGGAAGGCATTCCACTACAGTGCAGGAAGAAAACACTTTTTTTTTTACCGTTAATAAGAAAGATAAAATAAATTTTTAGAATAGTGTTTAATTAAAACTTTTTCTCATCCTGTTTTACTTTTTATTTTGTGTATGGTTTATAATGTACATAATATATAAGTACAGTGCTACATGCGTATAATGTATAAATAAACAAACATACACACGTTGTGGGGTGTGCACAAAAATTTTCTGTGGATGGGGTGTGAGACCAAAAATGTTTGGAGACCACTGCACTAGAGCAGGGCTGTTACTGGCGGCCACAGACTCAGGAATGGAACAGAGTGAAGGCAATCTTCTCAACAAAAGTCTGTGATGGATCAAAAAATTAGAAGTCCTCACACTGCGTTTTCTCCAGATCCTCAGATCTCATGCTTAAAAGACCACGTACACTTAGTACACACACCATCTTTCAATCTTTCAGAAGAAAAGCTGGAGTCCTGTGACTCTGGAGGAGGATGCAGCGTAACCGCCACTGACACTTACACGGCTGGGTCAAAAGCGCCTCATACAACACTAAAGAGGTATTTATTTACACTTTGACTATTTGTCTCTGTGGTTTTGGTTTCTTCTTTTTTTTTTATGTTGGGGTTTTTTTTCCCTCCTTAAACAGATAACACAGCAATAGGAAAAACCTCCTCACTTCTACCAGAAACAATGTGTATCCTAATTACGCCATTGCAATGAATGACAACTTTCTTCCTGATCCACTAAATTCAAGTTCTCTAACAAGATGAGTTTTTCAAACACTCGATGTCCTTGATAACTGCACCCCTTCACAGAGTACTGCCACACTGCATGCAAGGGAAGCACCTTAGAAATTATGCGATCAGCACCCTCAAGTGCCACAGCGCAAAGCATGCGCAGAACGATCCCGTTCTGACCTACGGCCCCTTGGTCCGCATTTTCGGCCAGGCTTCAGCGGGCTGCCGGGACCGGCCAGCGCGGCTCCAGCTGCCGGACCATTATCTAGGCAATGCGCTTCTTTTTCACACACCCAGCAGGTGCCCGGTATAAACTGGGGGGCTGCTCTGCATTTTTCAGCCAGGAAGGTAAAACATCGTCTGTTAGACAAGCCCAGGATCACTGGGGTCTCAAAGGTGGACACCGAATTTGTGGAAGAGCCCAAGGACTGGTTAAAGAATTTTACTGGGATTTACTCCAAAACTGACAGCAAAACAAAAGGCATCCGGTTTTGAACTCATGCATCACTGGTAACACCGTGGATGTGTAAAAGAAGTGAGAGGAAAAGTCAGCCCTGTTTCGCCAAAGTGCAATTAGACAATAGCAATACTTAGGCTCTGAATGCACTGCTAACCAAGTTTCAATAACTAACAAGCATTAAATTAGAACCACAGCGCTTTTAGGCATAGATAACGTATCGGTGCTCTACCTTCTACTTTGAGGGAAATTAAGTATAAATATCATTCATGATGGATGCGGTTACTGCCCTAATAACTGTACTGCCACCAATCTGTACTCAAATTCAGAAGTCCTGCTCTGCAAAAAAATCATTGAAAAACAATGCGAGTTGTCCATTTGGATAAACAACCGAGGGTGAATAAACATGAGACCAAGGAAGAAGTGCCCGAATGGTTAAGCACTACACTAACTCTGGTGGATGCTGCTCAAGCACTTTCACAGCCTGTGTTGATGTGCTCAAGGTATAAAACAGTTACATGGGGATAAGCAGAGCTCACCAGTCTGTATTTGATTTTCAGTGTTTAAATTCTGAGAGTTTAACCAGCCTTTGCTGAAAGTGAACGAGACAAGAGAAGCACTGAACAGTTAAGGTGCACGTAATTATTTTTGAAACAGCACTTTCAGACATTTAATAGCACTTTTTTATGACATTAATAGGGCTGGAAGGAGTACTACACACCGAGTCTTCCTACCTGAATTTAAAGTACTGCAACTCTCAATTTTTTGCTGTTCCTGTAGGAAATTGTTATGCACTTCGTATTTATAATTGTTTAAAGTTTAATTTGTAAAGTTTTCTGTTATTAAAGCATTTTTGTGTTTCAATGTTGACTTTTAAACACTAATATTCTTTAAAATATGCAGTTACTTAATTCAGCTCAGTAACTTCATGTGTGGGACTGCATCACTTGTATTAATGTGAGAGAGCTGAAACATATTTGAAGTTATGATTTAAGTCATTCTTTTCTGATAAAGACTGAATAATCTAATCGGTTTAGCCTACATACCCCAGGTGACAGTCCCTTACACCGGTCACTGTGGCAGAGTTATGATTCTACCGTGCAAACTTGCTGAATATACTTCCCACACTGGAAGCCAGGGCAATAATTCCTGAAATCTTCAATTCAGGTTTTCCCGCCTTGTCTGCACAAGAGCAGAGGATGCATAAATGGATGACTGAAGGGCTGGTTGCAAAGCGGAATCTGCTTCTACCTAGCAACACTCAGAAAAAAACAGCTAGTCCTGTTGCTGAAAAAAAATATCAATGCCTCATTTAAAATGTGCACCCAACCAAATTTCCTGAGCAGTGTGGTAGCTCATCGCTCCTTTAAAAACAAATAATACAGACACTCTAACTACCACCGTCTTTCACTGGGCTGTAAGCACAGAGGAAGGAGACAAGAAAGGCAATAAAACGTCACGTCGGATGCTCTGAACCCTTCACCGGGGCACAGACTTTGCACTGGGAAGTGGAGCCACCACAGATCTCGAAAATCCGATTTCCAGCAGTCCTGAGGAGCTGGGAAGCGGAAACACAAGGCAAACATTACAGGAGATAGCCATGAACAGAGACGGCGGCGTTTAAGATGCAACTTCAGAAAACACCAACTAGGCTTTAGTGGAGCAGACAGATGACGACTCCCGTCTGCCCTCCTGCCGTCAGCTGGTCATCACACTCAGCCAGCACCAGCACGCGTAGGGCGCTGCACCAGCGGCCGTGCTGGGGTTCGCAGAGGCCCTCCAAAGGCACGCAGCAGTCCTGTCTCGTTTGTCACGTCTTGACAGCGGAGTAACATCCACACCCGGCAGGTTTCATTTTGTGTGGGCTTCGCAGGCGTTGTACTACCAAAAGCCCTTAGCATAGAAGGGGTTTGTTGGCAGCTCTGTTGGTTTGGGTGATGGACCAAGCCCTAGATGTCTTCATCTGAGCCTAGAAGAAAGTACGGCCGCAGAAGGTGTTTTTGCTGGAACAAGTGTCCACAGCAGCGACCATGGTCAGCACTGACTGCATTACAGAGGAACGGCGTTTTGGCGCACCCCTAGCAGAAATGCACTGGCACAAGTGTGCAGCACAGTCCGACACACGGCGAGTACGTGACCTGGCACTAAAGTCCTTTTACACATGCGCCTAGTTCTGAGGGCCATGAATTGTCACAAGGTTTGGCTTCGATGCCGAGTGCACGTGGTTTAGAAAAAGTAATCCAAATCTACATCATCAATATTCCAGTACTACAATATTCCTCCCATATACTCAACTCCTAAAACGAAGGCAGGACCAGAGGCAGGAAACTACTAAAATGTTACTACTTCTATGTGGCAGTTAGGACCTCTGCTAAGAACAACCTCAAATAATTTTATTTCAAGTCCTTGACGTATTAGCAATCAAGAAATGCCAGAATGCTAGAGCCTGCCTCTCCTTTCACTGTAAGTCAGTGATTCACAAGATCCAGCATGGCTGAATTCAGGCGTGTATTTCACAACTACTGCACAAGTTTGAAAATCATAAATTAATTTTCAAGAAAATGCGAAGACAGTATATTTGAAATGCCCTGTTTGTACATCTGCTTTAGTTCACTCCCGTGTTCGTGTGAGATCCATAGCTCGATGGTGCGGGAGGACAAACGTGATTGCATTACTATTTTTTTTAACAGACGTGTAAAGGGAAGTATAAGGAAAAGACAATCTGCAATTTGTTACCCAGTAAGACTCTTCAAATTATTTTTAAAAAAGAAACAACAGTATGAAAGCAGAAAGCTACCCACTCAACATGAATGCATCCAAGTAAACAAACTATTTAAACAAAACAGATTACACCACTCACCAGCGACATTCAAAATCCACCAAAACGCATGAGCCAATGACTCACTGTTAACCCGAGAAGGGAATGCACAACTAGCCTCCCTCTCCTGGAAATATAAAGAATGATAAATTAACTGGTCGCTTGAAAAGAATGTATCTAGGGAGTTGCAGAAACACTCGTTTTCTTTTTTGCCATTGTCTCTGGTGACATGCTCTTTGAATTACATACCTGCCTCCAGCCTTCATTATTTCGATGTTTCATTATAATGAAGATTATACTTTGACTTCCAAGACCGCTCGCCATTATAAAATCCTGCTAAACCTTCCTTCCCGTTGCAATCTTACAGTGCCATAAAGAAAACAACTCACAATCCTTCCACGTACTCTTTTTACCCACACCACCGCCTCCTGCCATGACACATAAAACCAAATCACGTAGAGGAACAACGGCCCAAGAAGTCTGCAACAGATGCCACCACTGCTAGTGATTTCCAAATGCCTACACTGCAGTATCTCCGTGACCTGCAGCAGTAAACAAACAAACAAGTGGAAAATATGGGTTGCTTAATCACAGACAACATTTGCACACTTAAAAATGTACAAAAGGGTTGAAATATCTGAAATGCCTGATTTTTTAGTCAAATCTCCAATTATTTTATGAAGTGAACATGAAACTTTCATTAAATTCCCCTTGAGCTGCACAGTAACTCGCGTGAGGACTCCCTGCATGACTGACGTTGCACAAACGTCAACGCTGCGACACTTCCACGTCACACTGTGCGCTCATGACGACTAACTGCGAGAAAATGTAAGTAATAAAGAAAAGGCTGGACTGCAACCTCCTGTTTCTGCCCCAGTCATTTCTCTGGCAAAACAGATGAGCCCCAGCGCCAGCACCATTCGCTGTCGGAAGACGTTCCGGGCATGTGGGCACTGCCGGCCGGCACAGCCGGCTCTGTGCCCAAGCAACGCCGACGCCGGGCGGCACAGCCAACTCTGTGCCTGCCCCTTTCAGACCGGTCCCAGGGCACCTGGTCCTGCCCGGGTGGCACCAGGGCTGACCTCCGGGCCGCGGAGCCGCAGGGCTGGCTGGGGAGCACCTCTGCCCTCGCGGCCACGCCAGCAGCGTACAGCTCCAGCTGTGTGCGGGGCCTGGCGGCCCCTTGCCTGCAGCACCCCGGGGTGCTGCCTGCCCCGTCACCGCGTGCTGCTGGCACACGTGGATGGACGGCTGCATGGTCACCAGTCAATTCTCTGCGCTGACTTCCTCACGCTTTTGCTCAAGGTTCACACCCGTATCTGCATGTTTCACACCAGACTTAGGTACGGCTACCATCTAGAGCATCTATGGCTTCGACAAAAAAATCAGTAGGGCTCCTGTTTTAACAAAAAGAAGAACAAGCAACATTCAGCTCTTTTGCCAGGAACATATTTCACCTGCTGCGGAATCCCAAATACTTGTTTAGACCAAAGAAGGTACCGCAGCAACCCCCCTGGGTTATTTTGGGTGCAGTTTCCAAAGCTTTCGCACATGCCTGCAGGCTTTATTCGTGTTGAATAATATAATCTCCTTTTTTTCTTCCTTTTTTTTTGAATTCAGCTATTCTTGCACTCAGACAAATTCTTAAAAATTAAGTTTCTGTAAACAGAGTGTTATCTTAATAAGTTCAAATGTTATTAGACTGTTCCCCAGGGGAAGAAAAGCAATATGTTCTAAAGCAAGTGGCTGTACACGCTGCGGAAGGTGGCTATCCTGAAATTAAGAAATGCAAATGATTCTACAGTTTATGTGCCTCAAAGTAAAAATAATGATATTAAATTTTAAAAAGGTAGCATAAGATATTGCTGCTTGCGCGGGAGCACGAGGATGCCAAGGGACCCAGAGCGATCCTCGCTCTAAGGTCTTCAGTGGCACAGACTAGTGATCACAGGATGCTGGTGATACTCTCCAGTTACCCCTGGCAACCCTCCTCAACTGTAACGATGCTGCCCTACAATAGCTTTCACCGGGCAGCTTTCTCCTCACTTAGCTGAATGCTTTGGGACCATCTGCGTCGGAAAGCATAAAAGGCCAGCCTGCCTGTGGGCCCGTCACTCTGAACACCACCTCTCTGACCCCGATTAAATACAACTTTCAATCCCTTTTGTCCTCCCTGTTGACTTCTCCTATTAAGGGAGCCCTTTGACAAAGAAAGCGGAAGAGTGGACTAAGTGCCCCCAAGAAAGGTGATGTCTGATACTGCTCAACACAAGGATTAGCAAGCCAATACATAACAAAAGCAAGTTTGGGGGAGGGGTACAGAGGGAAAGAAAAAAACGGTTTTAGCCAGGTCTTTGACTAATGCAGTAGGTACACAGCTCAACAAATAGCTATACAAGAGGCCTGCTCCGAAAGAAACAACTGCTGGGGAACAATAATTTGAGGAGATACCTTTCAGCACCATGACACAAGGCCGTGACATTGGCAAGAACGGTGGATCTACCGTTTGCTACCTACGGCTTTTTAAACTGAGTCTCGTGGCGGGCAAAGGCGCCGTGAATACTCGAGTTGCTGAAGACAGAGAGCTGCCTCCGGAAGGGTCTTTTAAATACCTTAACTTTAGTCACTCAAGCCAACCTTAAAGGCAGTAGGCTACAAAAACACCAACGACAAGAACAGCATTGGCTACAGAAAACCTAAGTTACTCGCCACGCCAGACGTGGTTGTTTCCAAAGGCATACACTATGGAACTAACTGCTTTTTGGAATGTGCAGAGCACCCCTGTCAAAAAGAATGAACAGTTCTAATTCGCCAAATTTTCTGCTCAAAAACGCTTGCAGGAGCAATGGGGTATCCTAATACAACGCGGCCTCCGAGCCCGGAATTGGCACGGTCAGCGCCAGGGAGTGTCTGAGGGGCTCCAAGAGCACGGAAGGGCTCGCAGCAGGAGCAGGGGGAAGAGCAGAGTGCCAACGGCTCCCACGACCCGTGCCGCCCGGCCAGGCTCTCAGCGCTTGCCCAAGGTGTGGGGCAGTGGTTACCACGTGGTTCTCACACGGGAGAAGTCAGGAAGCACCCCAGTGCAGAAGATGCCTCCGCCAACAAACCTGAAGCCAAATGGAAGGGACTTCTGCAGAGCGAAGCAGCAGAACGGATGATCAGGGATTCTATTTCCAGGAAAAGGGATACTGAAACAGTACAAGTGACCAGAAAAGAGAAACAATAGCTGGAAATCCACAAAACAAACCCTAAGAGCAACCCAGCGAGTTCTGGGAGCAGACCTTATTTCTAACCCCAAAATCGGCAGCAAGCAGATCAGACCGGCCCCACAAAAATGCCAAAATATGGCAAATCTACCCTCTAGCGTATTATGAAGGATTACAGCACAACCACCTGCCAGCACAGTTGGGGTTTTTTTTCACACTACAACTTAACATTTTTCCTTTCTTTGCCACAGCTCTGCCTCCCAGAGCTCCGAAGTTCCATCCACGATCCTTCCAGCTGAGGACCAGAAAACACTTCCTCTGGAGCACGTCAGGAACGCTTCACGTTTGTACAAAGCATCGTGGTGTAAACCCTGTTCCTCGCAATCCCCTTGCTGTGGCAAATCATTGCAAGGGGGGAAGCCTTTTCAGGGATTAAAAGCAAACCGGGCACATCACCAAGGTTGCTTTCACTTCCCAGCCATCAGGAAGTCTGGCTTTGCTGTTTAGAACATCAACTATTGGCAAGGTTATTCTCTATAAAAGTGCTCTAAATGTCCTCGCTGGCCTGCAGAGGCGTCGGCACTGCTGCGCCTCCCTGATCCCCCTCACCCAGACTGCTCCCACCGGTTCCAGCGAGGCGGTCATGCCTCACCTTGTTAAATAAGCAGCTGATCTCCAGCTTCCGCTGTGTCACCAGAACGTTCTTATACTGCCTTTGGCGCTATCTGTACGGCACTTCGGTGCAAAACTGCTGTTACAAACAGGAGGCAGGTGGCGGTCCTGACCCCATGAACCGGTTCCGCATTGCAACAGGCAGAAACGGGGCAAAAGGACGCGGAACGAGCAAAAGTCTTGGGCTGCCACAGAGCAGCAACGGAAGGAGACACAAAATCAGCAGGTTTTAAGATGAAACAACCAGAGGAGACCTGTCACTGGGGTTGGTCCAGGCTACAGAACAACGGGGCTCCCATCGAAGGAGGCTTCTGGCCCCTCTGGCAGAGAGCAGCCTATTNGCTGCCACAGAGCAGCAACGGAAGGAGACACAAAATCAGCAGGTTTTAAGATGAAACAACCAGAGGAGACCTGTCACTGGGGTTGGTCCAGGCTACAGAACAACGGGGCTCCCATCGAAGGAGG
>VZSC01016400.1:0-10916 GCA_013398225.1 Steatornis caripensis
ATTCTATGATTCTATGATTCTATGATTCTATTCATTTAATTTACTGAAGTAACTTTGAATATCCTTATTTAAAAAATGCTTTCTTTTTTCTTGTTTGGGTTTTTTTTTTCCCCTTCTTCATTCTGTTTATAGTTGAGGATCAGCTAAAAAGTTCCCTCTGCTAAGGGTGTAGTTTTACTTCTAGCAAATCTCCCTTTAACCTGAAACTTGAATTTTAGTTGTCTTTCCTTGGCATCTCCTACATGATTTGTTTATTCTTAAAATCTTCTGTGAGATACTAATTTCAATACCTTAGCCATTCCATATAATTATTCCCCTTTATTTGTATTACATTTTCCAGTCAGAGTTTCCAACTCCTCTATATTCCAGATGAGCTAACTTAATTCATTACTTAAATTAGCTTTTTTTATTTGTTAAAACAAATCCTTTTGAAATATAAAACCCCCATATATTACACCTGGTATTGTTTGCTTCTTTGTTTGCAATTGATCCACCTCTTCAATTTAAATAAAATCAATTGAAGGTCTTTTGGACTAATGTTGTTTTCTACTACCAGCCATTTATGACTATGCAAAGAAAAAAAAAGATACTATGTATCTAAAAAATTGGTAGTACCCCATTAATTTTAATTCCAAGTAAAATAGAAAATAATATATTTTTACTTCAGAGGATGTTCAACAAATAAATCTGTCAGGTTTTGTACCCAAGATTGTCTGATTGTTACTTTAATATATAACATTTGCTTTAGAAGCAATATGCTCTCTCCCATAACAAAAGAATTCTAATTGTTCTTGATTATGTTACATAGATTTCTGTTTAGTTACACATGTGATGCATAGGTGTGTAGCTAACTTCCAGCTCTACTCAGGAAACTATCACATTCTTTCCTGGGATCTTTTCACCTAAATAAATTACAGTAATTATAAACTTATCTGTGTTATAATTTCTTGTTTCTTTAAAGTCTAATACACAGTACCATACAATAATGCAATATTAATATTAACAATGTCATGATATGGCATTGTTACCTAAACACTTGCTCTGAACATTATGCACAATTTTATTTATGCTCTAAACTTAGATGTGTGCTATTGTTTAGACATATTTTCAGTTTAATAGTAATGATGTAATGTTCCCAATTTCATAAGACTCATTATAAACAGTGATTCTGATCTGGTTTATCTTTCAATACCTACAGATTTCAAGGGAAACACACTTTCTGTCAAAGTAAGATCATCTCTGCCTCTTTTCCCAGTATAAAAATGAGTTAATTCCCTTTAAGAGACTGCATCGCTGAAAACTACACTGCCGTCGCAACATGTTTGTCTCAACATTGCTGACACCACTGCCATAGCAGGAAAACCACCAATGGACACCATCGCCACAGCATGTTTGTCATAACATTGCTGGCACCACTGACACAGATGTTTGTCTCAACATTGATACGGCAGGAAAACCATCAACAGACCCCACAGAGCAATGGGGGGACCTAATTCCAACAAACTTAACCAAATCCCTGAGTATGCACCCAGAACTGGGGTCGGGGAGATCGAGGGGCCTGGAGACCCCTAAAGACCACCTAAAGCTCCTGGAGATCCACTAAGGATGGTACTGGGCACGTGCGCCACCGCCGGGTGGAAGGGGTCGTTAAGCAGAACAGCAGCGTCACAACCGTATAAAAGAACAGAACCAACCAACATTGGACAGAACGTTCTCCCACCAGACTTGAAAACAAATAGGACTGTTGGGACGCCGCAGCTCCGGCGTCGTATCTATTGCACTACTTTACCCTTTCCTCTTTCTTTCTTTCCGTTCTCTCTTTGTCTTTCTTCACTCCTTTGCATTTGCAAACCTGTCAGTGGGCAAATAAAGTTCCTTGGCACTTGACTTCGTTTTGAGTCTTAATTCTGTTCCTGAGAATACTAGCAAAACCTCACTCCAGACTTTGACCAGTGTGCAACATTTTGATTGACATCACAGACAGGATTCTTGGTGAAACAGAAAGTGCCCAGGTGCTTTGTGAGACTCTTGTGTGTTTGTGTGTCTGAGACGTACCTTGGTATGAAGCTAGTTCAGAGTCCAGATCCACGGTTCTGTTTGTCCATGAGGAAAACAGCCTGAGAAGGACGAAGTGATAGAATTGGATGAGAGATGAGTCTATAAGGAAGTTTAAATGTGTGGCCTCCTGAGAGCAATAACAGGGAAGAAGTGTGGTAGAGAATTTATGGTGAGACCTTCTCAGGACAAAACAGCCTCTCTTTGGTGAAATGAGTGCCTGCACATGTACAGATGTTCATGATACTTCCTCCAGTGAATTGGGGCAGGGGGTGGTTGTATTAACTGGATGACTTTTTAGGAACTTATCATGCTTGCCCGTCTCCCCAAGGGCAAGAATGGGCAAATAATCATTGGTTCCAACCACAGAGTATAGTGGTTGGATCATGATATTGCAGAAGGAGGCTAAATTTAGGCCCAGAATGGAAAAACCCATAAATTGTGCAGTTTTGGAGGCAAGTTTGGCAGCAGCTGTGGAAGATAGGAGGCAAAGACTGTGTCAAGGTGATGCTATGGTAGACTCCTTGAAAGTGGCAGTTAAAATGCTGTGAGAGCAGTTAGAGGAGACCAAACAACTGTCAGATCAGGAAAGAAATCAGAATGCTTTACTAAAGGAAACATTAAAGAAAGAATTGTAGAAAGAAAGCGACTTGTTTGGGAAGTTGAAGATGAAGTTAACAGAGAGAGGGATTAGGCAAATATATCCCCAGGATTATTTACAGAGAGCAAAACAGGCAGCAGAAAACCCTCCTCACATACACCCCCTAGTCAAAACTGAGTATTTATATGAGGCAGACAATGACAATTGTCCCAAAATTGTTACTAAAGGGACTCTGTTTACAGCGACTGAGTTAGCAAAATTAAGGAAAGATTTTGCAAGCACTCTAAAGGAATCTGAAACAGAGTATGTTTGGAGAGTGTTCTTGTAAGGAGGAGATGGGATTTTGTTGTTGGAGAAGGACACAGAAGGACACTGGTATCCAGGTGTGCTTTTAACTACAAACAACCATTGGGCCCCATGGTCATTGATGTAGAGGGCAGCATATTGGGCCAGGGGACTGAACCCTTTGGAGAGGGGAGACACCCTAGCTGTAACAGGTACTGTGGATCAACTGGTAGAAAGTGTACAAAAGGCAGCTTGTTTGAAGATGATGTGTCATAGTAGGCTCGAACCTCACCAGGACTCTCCAATGATGATGCCTGTGGACCCAGAACGGATGACTCCTCTAATTCGAGGACTTCCTGATTCTCTAAAACCCATCGAGACCCAGCTACAGGCGAAGATACAAATTATCCCTGTAGCAGACAGAGTTATGGCCTCTGTAGGAGAAGCAACGACCCCTGACCACAGGAGGTCAGAAAGGAAAATATGGACAAGGAGGGAAGTTGCCCAAGAGCTAATTAATCTTGGGAGAAAGTATGGTCCCATTGGTGGATCCTGGCAAGGACCCGAAGCCAGAGCCGTACAAGCTGCCGGAAAAGCTGAGGGACGGTCAGCACTGGTTAAAAGAAGTCAGGATCTGAAATTGGTCCAATTTGTTGGTCCTGGAACAGGGAGGCCCCTAAGCCGACAGGAATAGTGGCAACTGGGTCTCCACAGAGGCATTCCCCGAGATCTACAGGATGTTCTACCAACTCAGAAATTGGAGAAACTTGTACAGAGATGGTCAGGGAGGAAGGTCAATTTTGAACCGACTCCTAGTGTCCCACCATCAATAGGTCCTGGGGAAGAAGCCGAAGAGGTGAAGAGGGCAACAGGAAACTAGGTCCTCTGTCCCCCGAAGGTGAGGGGGGAGGCAGAGAGTGGATGTTTATAAGGCAACTTACCTTAAATTTGAGAAGGGATTGACATGGGGGCACAAATCACTGCCCTGATGCAGAGTGAGGTGAAACAATGTGCAATTTCGACTTCTTCTAAAAGCCTAAATGCTTTGGGGGAGATCCAATTGGTATCTATGGCTTTGGTAACATTATGGTTGCCCTAGGAGGAAAACCCAGTTAACACCAAGGTTGAAATAGGTCCTTTCCCACCAAATCTTTTGGGCATAGACATACTGAAGGGCAGACAGTGTTATGATACCCAGGGAAACTCATGGTCCTTTTGCATTCCTTGGATCAGAGAATCAGCTGAAGTGCCCTGGACAGTATGGCTATTGCAAGCAGCGCCTATCTTCCCCGCTTCCAAGATGACTAAGGTGAAACCCTACCCATTGCCATTAGCGGTCCGAGAAGGGACAGCTCCTGTGATTGAGGATCTTAAACAACAAGGCATTTTAGTATTCAGCCACTTTGCTTACAATTCCCCAACGCAGCCAGTGCGTAAACCAAACAGGAAGTGGAAACTGACTGTAGACTATTGTCGACTTAGTGCTAACACCAGTCCCTCGACAGCATCAGTACCTAACATAGCCCAGCTAATCTCACTCATTGAGGAACAGGCTCATCCTGTGATGGCCACAATTGATGTGAAAGATATGTTTTTTATGGTTCCCCTGCAAGAATAGGACCACGATCATTTTGCTTTCACATGGGAGGGACAACAGTGTACCTTCACTTCAACAGTATACTTTCACTCGCCGCCCTCAGGGTTGTAAACATTCTCCCACCTTAGCACATAATGGTTTGGCAAAAGAATTATCCCAAATTCTCCCAGAACCAGGAGTTAGAGTTTATCAGTATATTGATGATGGTCTAATAGGAGGAGACCAAATTATTTCAGTGCAGGTGACACAGGGAAACATTATACAGCACTTAGAGTGTCTGGGACTCCAGATACCAGAGGAAAAGATAAAAACTGCTGCAAATGAAGTGAAATTTTTAGGGATATAGTGGAGAGGTGGGCGAGTCTGCATTCTTCGGGACACGGTCTCAACACCGGATCAGGTAAAAATTCCAGAAAATACAAAGAAGCTGCAGCATGCCTTAGGATTATTGGTCTTTTGGAGAAAATAATCCTGGACTTTGCAATAATTGCACGGCCCTTATATGACCTGCTGCGAAAAGGAACAGCTTGGGGATGGGCTCCAACCACAATGAAGCATTACAACCTTTGGTGTTTGCAGCAAACACTCACCAGGCTTTGGGTCCTATTCACCCCACTGGCCCTGTCCAGATTGTGTGAGGGTTTGCACACTCAGGATTGTCAAGTCATTTTTGGCAAAAGGGACCAGATGGTCCCACGCACTCGATTGGATTTTATTCCAAGAGATTTAAGGATGTTGAGAAGCGGTATTCCAATTGGGAAAAAGGATTGTTTGTAGTGAGTTTGGCTCTCCAAGAAGCAGAGAGGACCTTATGCCAACAGCCTATAATTTTAAGGGGACCTTTTAAGGCAATAAAACCTTGTTAGCAGGAACTCCTCCCCGACAGGGTGGCCCAAAGACATACTGTGAGAAAATGGTATGCTAAGATTGAACATTATTGTGGTGGTTTTGCAGTCACTGAAGGTACCCCTGAAGAGTTAACATCCAAGAGAAAGTAACAAACCTCCTGGAGGGGGATACCCCTCCTCCATTTGTGGTTAAAATCACCCTGGAGGAGTTACTAAAGTGTGGTTTACAGATGCCTCTGCTATGAGAGAGAGCAAAGAGTGGAAATAGTGAGCTGTAGCTATTAATGTAAATACTAGAAGGGAAATTATTACCAAAGGTGAGGGCAGTGCCCAAGTAGGAAATATAGTGGCATTATGGACTGTGTTTAATAGCGAGGAACGAGCAAAGACTCCGGTGTAAATTTACACCGACTCGTTTGCCTTGTTCAAAGGATGCACAGAATGGCTCCCTTTTTGGGAACAGAACAACTTGGAACTAAACTGAGTGCCAGTGTGGCAAAAGGAGAAGTTGCAAGAAATCTTAGATATTGTCAAACATGGGGATTTTGTGGTAGCATGGGTTCCCTCCCACCAGGAAAGCGGTACTCTGGCAGATGAATGGAATAGGGTGGACGAGCTGGCCAGAATTGCTCCTTTGCAGGAGGAAAATCAAAAAGGGGAAAATTGGGACAGGCGGTTGGGATGGCTACATATTAAGCGTGGCCACACATGATCTAACGATTTATACCAAGAGGCACGTGCTAGAGGTTGGCTTGCAAAACTTGTATTTCAGCTTGTGAACAACGCAGACTTTGACTGGAGAGACACCCCATGGGAATATCCCCCCTTCATTTAAGAGATAAAAAGGCCCTCTGGGAAATTTGGCAGATTGATTATATCGGGCCTTTTCAAAAATCGGAAGGGAAACAGTATGTATTAGTAGGCATGGAAGTTATTTCTGGCCTAGTTCAAGCCAAAGCATTTCCACAAGCGACTGGGGAAAATACAGTGCGAGCCCTGAAAATTTGGTTTAGTTCCATCCCTAAACCTGATTCTATTCAATCTGACAATGGCAGCAATTTTACCGCTGCCAAAGTGCAGGAGTGGGCAAGTGAAGAGGGAATCAAGTGGGTATTCCATACCCCATACTATCCCCAAGCCAATGTGATAGTAGAATGAACTAACAGACTCTTAAAATGATTTTTGAAACCTCACAAGCCACGTTGGGTTTAACGACTTTGGGATGCAGATACCTGAGTCCATGATCGTTGGGAGATAAACGGATGTCCCCGACTGAACGCCTTTTGTCCTAAACCCCTGACTTTGACCCCAAAGTCTCTAACTCTCAGTGCTCCCAGAGAACTAGGTTTTTGTCCTGGACAGCCTGTGTTGTTAGAAATGCCAACCATTGGAACTGTCCCCCTCGTGCTCACTGAGCCCCTCAATGAATATGCTTGGAGAGCCAAAGATGCTCATTGAAAAGAACATAAAATCAACACCAGGTGGGTTACTCTGTCCTTCTAATAACAATTTACTTTCAGTTCCTTTGAACGAACCAAGTCTGTTTTTCTTTTCTTTTACAGGTGAAGACTCTTGAACCTGCCTGAAAAAAAAAAAAAGAAAAATGAAGCTGCTGACTGTGTGGTTTCATCAGTGTTTGCTAATATTTACAGGATGTTTGGCATACCATCGCAGACATTGTTTTGGTAGACCCTTGTCACCACGTTTAATATCCAGGGAAACTCCTGTTCCCTCCTTGCTCTCAGAGGGTGCCAAAATGAATTCATGGCTTTAGGCCAGCAGGTGGCCAACACTTTTAACCTGACTAATTGTTGGATATGTGGGATTCCTTTAGGATTCAATGACTGGCATCAAAACAGCTATCCCCAAAATGGCTTGTGAGTAACCAGAGTAACATAACAATCAGTACTTACTTGTTCTATTGGAGTGAGAAGATAGGCCATGGAAAATCCAAGTTCCAGAAAAGGGGGAATATTGTCTTAATAGGAACCACAGCAATGGAGTTTTTGTGGGTCACAGTGTGTGTAACTGGACATTTAAATACGGGAACCATTGTATTATTCCAGGCTGTCAACCCATTAATCGCTCAACCTATAACCACTCTCTCCATGACAAGGGCAACATGTTGTGGTGTTTGGATGGGAACACCACCAACGAAAAGCTTATCCCTCGCATGCTAAGTTGGGCATGGGTCAGTGAAACCAGACATAAAAAACAATTTAATAACTTTTTGTCTAATACTGATCTCACAGGAGCTCTGGTATCGAGGGAATCTGACTCTTTCACTTGTGCAATCAGTGTCATAACCAATCAACCAGTAACCATTAAGTGTAACTATAGCAGTCTGGTAGGAGCATGGAAATGTGATCTTTGGATTAGAGAAAAAGAGGTAAACAATCAAATCAAGCACCCTTTTGGGCTTAAAAAATACCACCTATTTTGAAACTCCTTGTAATTCCAATTTAAGACGCAATGGGGATGGACCATTTGTAAATGGAACTTGGGCCTTAAAAAGTCGTTATTGGATTTGTGGTCATCATGCGTATAGAAAATTACCAAATAATTGGAGTGGAAACTATTGTGTGGGTTATATGCCCCCTTCTATTTCCTGTTGCCAGAGGGAAATAGAAACAGTTTGGGAGTTAGGATATGTGATGACCTTAATCGATACTGGCAGTCCATTGATACCTCTATAACAGCTGGAAGTGACTAGACATGGGGCAAAGATAAGTTGACCCCTCACCATATTATACAACATTATGGACCAGCCATCTGGAGCCCCAATGGGTGGATTAGTGGTGCTCAGGAGCCTATCCATAATCTAAATCACATTATTTTATTACAAGCTGTCCTAGAGATCATTACTAATGAGACAGCTCATGCCCTTGACCTATTGGTGGATCAGGCCACACAAATGCAAACAGCAATACTGCAACTTTGCCTGGTTCTTGATTACATGCTAGCCGAAGAAGGAGGTGTTTGTGGTAAATGTAATAATACTAACCGCTGCTTAAAAATTCATGATAGTGGCAAAATTGTTAAACAAATTACCGCAGGAATATGAATAATGGCCCATGTTCCTGTCTAGACATGGAAAGTCTGGGACACTGATATGTTTTCCTGGGTCTGTGGTGGTCCATGGATCAAGCAAATCCTATTTTGTTTGTTATGTGGTCTTGCCATGCTGATGTACCATGTATCATTCCATGTTTTGTACAATTGATTCAACATGTTGTGGACAAAATGCAATTTATAACTACTGTCTCACCTGACAGTGTTAAACAAATTCATGCTGTGCACCGAACTATACAATCAGTAGTACAGACTATATATAGTGTTATTGCTCATTCTCCTTTACTTAAGTCATTTGGGGCAAAAGATTCTAGGCCCAACCAGCACATGCTCTTTAAGATAAGGGGGGCATGGAAATCGATTTTCCTGCTGCGTATCTCAACCCCAACTCTGGCTGACCAGGGCAGCAGACTATGTGGATCATGAGGGCCACAATCGCTCAACTTAATATCATCTAAATTGTGGGAAATAATGGAAGACATGTATGTGCTTGTGATAATTTATTGTCTAGCTGTAACTGTATTAACTAGTGCTTTAATTTTTCTTATGATACGTGTTACTTGCCATTGCTAATGCTCACGTTGCAATTGCCCCTATAAACCTTTTCCTTCTTCTTCTTCTTCTGAACCCTGCCTCTAAATTGTGCTTTTCTACTTCTTCTTTTTGATTAGTTTCTAGATTGACTATTTCTAGATTGACTATTGGTTTTACTCACATAAATGACACTAGCATGTGAAGAAAGTAAAACACAGATGTTACTGCAATTGACCTTTTTATTGAATTTTCTATGTGTACACATGTAAGTTGCGAAACACATTGATCTCAAATTGTGAACAACTATTTCACCAAACCAGACAAAAAAAACTTACCCAACACCAATTTGATGAAAGCAGACACTTCTTTATTCAGCATGCTGGTAACATGGGAATTGCTCCTCTGACATGTTTGTCTAGCAACAAAAATCGTATAGTTTATATATCTTTTAAGTTCATTGTTAGATTTAATCTTTACAATGATTGGTTATAAGATTAGACATTTGCATTTAAATATACAGTATTTGTAAAATTTACTATGTTTGCTCCATGAGTAAGGGTCTTCATAATAAGTGAGGGTATTACTTCTAGTGGGTGTACCTTTTACAATTAAAATAAGATTAAAATGAGCTAAAGTTTTGCTAGGAACATAGTGACCTGAGCTTATTCGTCAGCTTGCCTTTCAAGGCTGGCTATGATCCAAGCTGTCCAATAACTCATCCTTTAAACAAAAGTTTAAGGCTTGCTCCTCTGTTAATTATTAAGCTAACTTAATTAAGAATTAGATTAACAATCTATTCAACTTCTAAGGTACCAAACTAGAACATACTAATACTATTAATACTCCTAATATTCCTAAACATTATATTCCACAATTTTTAACAATTTACTATTTTTTCTACCTTTTAATTGTAACAATTTTTCCTATATGATTAAATCTTTTTTTTTTTTTTTTGCAATAATTATTGCAAAGTTTTTAGATTACGCCTATCAATTTTAGAATTTAGGGCTCCTGTCTCTAGTTGCCTCTTCTTTGGGTCAGACTCTGAAATTTTTTGTTGTACAACACACTCAGGATTACAAGAGATAAGTGCCTTGTAGAGAAAAACATTCAAGCTGTAGGAGACCAAGCAGAAAACCAAAAGAATTTAATCGTCTACCAGTATCCTGGTTTGACCCCAATGCAGTACTCCATGCAATACACATCATGCTTGGAATAAACACGAGGGATCACAAGGGTCACTCCCTCTCCCTTTATGGCCAGGGCACTAAGGGGCTCTAACGGCCCTAAACAGACTCACCTGGTGCTTCCACCCACACCTATGGCCTAGGAGCCTATTTAAGCCCAGCACAGGGCTATTAGTGGGGGCTGGTGATGTTGCAGGGTGCTGCTCTCCAACTCTACCCAGCTCCTTGCTTAAGCATCTGAGGAGGACTCTAGCCAATTATTCTGCTTTTGACTCTGAATCCAGCTCCTGCCTGCTGCTAAGTACAGTCTGGGACTTTCCTGGGGTGTGACCAACAGTGTCCGGGTGACATATTTGTCCTCAGTGGTGGGGGTAGCTTGATATCGGGTTTGTGCATATTCTCCCATTATTATAATACACAATCCTTGTAGTTAGGTTAAAGCTGTTTTTAACCTTTCCAACCCATAAGTTTCTTTCCCTTTTTTCTTTCCCCTCCATTTTGGGGAGGAAGGGAGTTAACAAAGAGCATCTGTTGTTCATTTAATAGCCAGCCCAGCTTTAAACTGTGACAGCCTGCCCATAAATCCCTCTGAACAGGAGAGTTGTTTGCTGAGCAGGGGATCCGAAAAAGCCAGTTGGGGAGTGGAGACTCCTGTAACCTTCATCAAGGAATGTCTCAAANGCCAATTATTCTGCTTTTGACTCTGAATCCAGCTCCTGCCTGCTGCTAAGTACAGT
>VZSC01016401.1:5263-22930 GCA_013398225.1 Steatornis caripensis
GCATTCCTGTGCACCCTGCTCTAGGCTAACCTGCTTTAGCAGGGGGGTTGGACTAGATGATCTCTAGAGGTCCCTTCCAACCCCTGCCATTCTATGATTCTATGAATATAGTAATTTTCATAATCTGGGATTAAAAGAACTGGAGCAGAAAGGAGGAAAGATTCACAGCATTGTATTAAGTGACAGGAGTCCAATTGGAATGCCCACATGGATAAATTGTGCCTAACACTGCATCCAGAACCTGAAAGGTCTATCTGCCTGAACACATAACAGAATCCTAGTCCATATTTTTAAGACCAAGGTTATTACTATCTAGGGAATAAACAATTAAAATAGACATATTTGAATAATAAACTCTCTTTTTGGTGAAAACTGTAGCTTATTGTACTTTGGTATGTTCAAAGCTTACTGATTCAAAAGAAAACTGCATTTAAAATAATTTAATGGGCCATGAGAATATAAACCTAAAGTATCCTTTTATAACTCATTTGGACATTCTCAGAAGAAAAGCTTTCCATGCTCTGTGGGCAGTTTATAGGTCTAGAAGGCCTCTTGATGCTTCGGTTGACTTCTGTCTTTTTTGAGGCAGCTCATTGCATTAGCAACGGGATTTGGACCTTTATTTGGTGCCGTATCATATAAAACTTATTTTCTTTTCTTTAAAATATTCACATCCATAATGTGAAAATGGAAGCTTAGAACTTTATTGTGTATGCAAGAAAGAATAAATGAGCATACTCTTGCCTTGAAATCTAGTAACCTGAATCTGATTAAGCACTCTGGTTTAAAAAAACATGCAACCCATCCGTTTCTTTTTATATTTGTATATGAGGTTATTTGGCTAGTCGAAGACATATATTGATAGCTTTTAGATAAAAGAAACTTGAATGTGCAAACTTCTTCAAACAGTAGGATTTTTTCTTGCCAAAGCAGCCTTCTGTTCCTGCTGTAACAATGTACAGAAAATGCTGGCAACATCATGGTTTGTGGTGGTTTGTATTTTATATGAATCAGCAGCTTCAGAGAGCAAACAGTCACAGCGCTTTTAAATTTCATACCGAAACCAGTTTTAAGTCTGGAATATGGTACTGAGAGTTAAGTCATCAAAAAATTATGCTCCTATTTTAAGTCATAGCAATATTGGTATTCCCTAGTTTAAAAAAAGAAAAAGTGGATTATTATCTTTCTGTCTTCAAAACCCATGCTATTACAGCTGAAATTTTAGAGGCATTTCGCTCAACTTCATTGTACAGTTCCTATCGGGCAATATTTGTTTGTCTAGCAATACATTCTTAAATCAGTTCACTTTTAACTCCCGCATGAACTTTTAAAGGAGCTAAGATTGAGAATTTTCTGTTTCAGAATATGCATGGGTACACTGAGTTGTGAAGTATTAAAACTATTCTAGCTTGCTTTGAAGAAAGCTAGACACAGTCTCTAATCTCCTGATTTTAGTGTTCTAAATTAATGTAGTCTGATCCAAAACGTCCTTTAATTTTTGCAAACTTTAAAAAATGATCTGTCAAGGTTTTTTGAAACCAGAACCAACGTGCTTATATGTAAATCAGAAAATTGTTCTCCTGTTTAACGGTATACTGTATTCATCAGTGGAGAGTTCTGTGTTGTCTGCTTGTACTGAAAAGCACCTCCGAGAGTCCACATAACTCAGGAGTGAATGCGTTGACTGAGACCTTGGAATCTAAAGCTTCTTGTTTCCGAGGGGAATACTGGTTATGGCCATCATCACAGCACGCACCTGATGCCAGGCAGGAATGGCAGCAAGCCTCAGAGCTCCACAAGGAGGCATTAAAAAGAACATTAAAGAACTAGTGATAATAATTCACTACTTCGGTTTAAAATTTTTCTACCACCAGGAAACATGGGCAGGACTTCTCGTTTTTTTTTGTTGAAGGCCTCTGTATTTACATGTAAGTGTTGCAGCCAAAAGCTATGAGCAAATCAAGTTAGTAGTTATCCCTAGGACACCTTCTCAACTGTTTGAGGTGTTTCTTATCCTTTATGGCTGGAGTCTTCCTTGCTGTATTTACAACAGAAATAAGTCTCGTAACTCGTTTCTCATGTCTGTGGCTCAACTTGTTATTTGATCTTCAGTGTTCTTCGGCTGTGCGTGGAGCAATGGCACTGAAGACATGCTTGTACTTGTCATCGTATGCCAACCTTCGTGCGTAACATACAGCAATTTTCCACATAGTTGTACATGCAAATGCTGATATTACCATAACAGGTTTCCAGAGTGCTTTTCCTAGCTGTGTGTCACGGAGATGGGAATGCCTATATGCCAGACTAAACACCAAGGCCAGAAGGGAGCATTAGGTTGTACTTTTCTAATAGCCTTCGTGTCTCTCTGGTTGAGAACAGATGCCCGGTGCCCTGCATTCATGCAGGCATGCTCAGAAAGTGATTGAAAGTTACATTTATCCCTTCTCCTAGTCTCTGTAACCCTGGCAATTCTGCTTACATTTACAGTAGAAACCAACAACTGGATCAATAAAACAGAACAAAATGCATTATAAGTGTCTGTCACAAGTAGATGAGATTCAGCTTGGCACTGGAGTGCACACTTTTTAAATAAAGTTAATTATTGCCACAGAAGTAATTCAGGAGAATAAAGGAGAAACAAATGCAATTTGTAGTGTGAGTTTAACACATGCTGTAATTAAAATTGTATTTCTTGACTCCGTCACAATGTGTCAGCTCCAAAGCTGGGTACCGCTGCTATCTGATGTGAATAACCACTAGTTCTATTAGTTGTCCTCAAATTAATATGAATGCCAGGATTAGCTGGTTTGATTTTAATGATAGTCAATGGCCCATTGTAACTTTATGGGCTCCTTTCATCTTTTTAATACACCCTTTTGATCAAATGCAGTGTTCATCGCCAAATACTGTTTCTCCTGGTCTCTCATGCTACATGTGGTTGTTCTATTTGTTAAAGAAGTAGAAAGATCATGTTAACTGATATGGAATTATGCCAGAAACATGAACTAAATAAATATGCTGTGTCCCCCTTTCGAAATCCTAAGGAAATTTAGGAATATCTGTATACAATTGTATACAGAGAACTGAATTCTAGTTAAAAATGTCTCTCAGTTATGCATACACTGTCTAACAGACTGTCAAGAGGACATCATTGTGGACTGCACAGGATAATCACTTTTAGTGTGACTTTCGTGGGAATGGCACCAGAGGTAGCACAGGGCAGAAGTAGAAAAAAGATACCGAACATCATCCCAATTTTAGGAAACAGAACACATAAATAAGTGTGGGTTATTCCAGAGATCTCAGGCAATAGACAGGCATTGATACAATATATCATAAATATATCACTGATGTGGAATTCACTATACAGTATTTTGTCTTGTTTACCTTTTCCAGACAAAATTTAGGAAAGCTACAGCTCAGTGTTTAAAGGAGTTGTAAATAAGCATTCCCCTAACTTTATATTATTACCCATCTTGAATGACAGCAAACAGCCCTTTCTTCCAACATAGGATTATTCTAAATTCAACATCAAAATTAACCAAACTGCCTTGATTAATCAAAATTATATATTATCAACCTGATTGCAATCATCTATCAAAGATCATTTCCTCCTGCAGTTTATGAGGTACGTAATCAGTGCAGAAGAACAACAAACCAAGTCTATAAAGTGAAAACACTAGCTGATAATTGTGAGTTAAATACAATTACTAAGTGAACAGAAATAGTCTGGCACTTACGAAGCCTCCCACACGGATGTCATGCCTTTCACAAACTCGTGTGAGATCATTCCACAGCCTTGTTAACACATGCAACAATTCTTTTTTTTTTACTTGATAGCCTAGTACAAAGATGTGAATCTTCCTGGTTAAGGAAGTTTAAGTCAGAAATAATTGATACAAATTTGCTGAAGATTACCAGAGAACCTTAGTATTTCTTGACATCTTTGTAACATATGGACATCAATCCTGTCCTTACCTGACTCTGTGCTGTCTTTGTCATCATCCAGAATGTGTCCTTCAGATTTGTTATCAACTAGGAAATGAACCAGATGGTCTTAACCAATCAAAGATAGCAATACTGGGAAACAGCACTTATTTCAGATTCACTTCAACTATGAACACACTAGGAATATAAAAGGAAAAGAAGTCATTCCGTAGTGATGCCTTGAGTTTTTCTGTTAGCTTGGGTTTCCCACACCTTCTCCAGATTGCCCATCTGACCCAGTCAGAGCTCTGGGCTTCAACTCACCAAGTTAGAAGGCAACATACATTTTCCGTACACAATGTTTTTAGCCAAAACTGTCTCAGTTTCGTCAGTGTATTACAATAATACAGCAAATCACCGTAGAGTTGTCTAAACTTCTAGAATTAGCTCGTAAATATCATCAACATGTTACTATTAAATACCTTGCATGATAACTGACTTTAGGTGGACTGTAGCCTGTCCGTGGTGGAAAAATCCCCCCCAGCTTTTGTCTCTTTATTAGGAGCAAAAGAAGCATTAATGCTCTGTTTTTACCCACTAACAAGCAGAAGTAAATACGCCTATCCTAACTCTTAGTTGTATATTAACATTTCATTCACAGCTCTAAAGAAGCTTTAGCTCTTTAGTGCTTCACTGGTTAACCTGTGAGTTGGTAGCTGAGTGCAGGCAACACTAACAATCAGTCAGGGTTCAATCAGAAGCAATCATTTAGCTTATAAATCAGAAGAAGGGAAAAAGTCACAACAAAAGTGTCCCTTTGTTATCAGAGGCAGAATGTACTTGAAGAAAACAAGTTTTGAAGTAGGTTGTTTCAAAATTATGAAAGGCCACTAAAGCTGACCTTGATGACACACCTCTGGCCATGGAAAGGTGTTGTGCAAGTTTTGAAATCCCAAATGAGGATGATCTGGGCTCAGCAGTAAGACCTCATCAGTTTACATATACATAACTTTAGGACTTAAGGTCTTTTTGTCTGGTATAACATATTGGAACATCACATAATTATATAACCATGACTCTTTGTTTATGGTTTTTCAAATGTTCCTTTTTCATGCTCTTCGGATTGCATGATGAAGCAGACTATTAGGCTCATCCTCCAATTCGATGAAAAATGATTTGTGCAAGAAGTACGTGAAGACCTATTTCGGTCTACTCTGAGATTAACAGAAACCTCAGACAAGCCTTCGCATAAGTACGTATTCAAAGGCTGAACATGTAATGTTCTTTCAACTTTGTTAACATTGCTGGTTTTCAATTGATCCATTCTGATTTTCAAAGGAGTGAACAGGCTTGAATGTGTGAGATAAGCTTTATGATACCTGGGATTTTAGGAGACTTGGCTTTCAGAAACAGGAAGCAATGAATGAAGATGTGGCAAATACCATTTCACTAAGAAGAATTTGGAGCTGCCTCACTAAGTAATGCTATTTCAAACACTATGGGCCCAGAATAATTACCAAATTTAGACTAAATAGGTTTTGGCAAAAGAGAAACTAAGAGAAATACTGACTTAACAACAACAACAAAAAAACCCACAACAGAAACACCTGCATCTGATGATTTAAGAGACATATTCTTAGAAGAAAACACAAGAAACAGAACCAAATGGATTCCCAATACAATAAACAATGTATTGGGCAGTGGGCAGGAGACAGCTTGAGAAAGAGCACTTTTTAAAAGACATTTTGAGATCTCTACTGTAAAGTCCACAGACAGGCTAAGACTACATTTTGTCCTCTCATTGTAAAAGAATTCAGACCTCTGGTGTGGCAGATACAATAGAAATAGGTACAAAACATCTTAAAAAAGGAACATTTCCTATTTAGGATTTTGTACAAGGTTCGTTTAAGAAGGAAATATGTTATTTTCTACAACAGATTTGATTCTCACAGTCATTTCACTGGAGCTACATGTGATTTACAGCTTCATAATTGAAATCTATATCAGCCTTGGACAATCTAATCTTGTAAATAAATTATATGGAGCAGGGGACTTACACTAGTTCAAAGACGTAAGAAACATTTACAAAATTTAACAGAGTAAATGCAAAAATGTATAAAATTTTAAAAATGGTTTTTACATTTGCAGGTTTGGGTAGAATATTGCGACCTACTATTTGCTTAGATATAACTATATAAACATGTTTACATAATTGTAGAGGAACATGTTTTAAGGTTTCCCTCTGTGGAAACGTTTTTCTTCCTTTGCAACACTAGTTGCTATGCTAGAAAACGTTTTCAAGACACAGCATACAAATAGTGACTTGCAGATGAATGGGTCAAACCCAAAAGGTCAAGTCAGTTTAATTTCATGCTAGGACATGAGAAATTGCTGACAGGTCAGAGAAAATGGGATCTGAGTACTCATACCCATCTGTTCCTTAGGGTATATATATAGAGGAGCTTTTGAATCCCATCTGTTTGTGGTAGCCAGAGCACAGGTTGTATGATCAGCACTTACAAACTGGCTTCTTTTGACACAAGTGTAATTCAAGTTTGGTGGTTTTATTTCCTGTTCTTGTAACATCAGCAGAATGAATCCAAGCTTTAAAGATATTCTCGACTTTCATTATCCCCATTTAAAATATAGCTTACTCTAGAATATAGTTTCAAATGCATGTAGGCTTTAAGGTTGCAAGTAGAACCTGAATCTACTACTCAGTGTCTCAGCGCCCAGTCCAGAGCCTAGTGCCCGATCCAAAAATATTTTTTTTAGAAAGTTTTAGATTTCAACAAAAATTCAGTAACTTGTGCTGATTTGCAGGCTTACAGCGTTGGTACAGCAAATAACGGAGAAATGCATAACAGGGGACTGAATTGGCTGAAAATGATCAAGCTCATGTTGCTCTGATGCAGTGTGCAGCACTGCTGAGCAGAAAATCATCAGTGAGCTTAACTGCTGATGGGGATCACAGGCATCAGGAAACAGGATGTGAGCTCCTTCCTGATTTTGTGGGAGGAAGGTAGATGGAATAGGGAGAAAGAGAACACAGTAACTATTTCCTTATTTCCTACACTCTATAATTTTTCTCCTCTCCACGAGTATTATTATAATTTGGTTTATAGAATATTTTTATCTGAAGTTATTAAAGCCCTTTAAAAGGGCAAGCATTTCTTAAAGTAGTCTGTAATGTGGATATTTTATATCCCTGAAACGAGTGCTGAAACCAAGGGAAAAATAAAAATCTTCAACATAAATTTTTAAGATTTAAAGAAGTTAGGCATTGAAATCCACATGAAAGTATTTAATAGTGCAGTATGATTTTCTGATACACTAAACATCCACAGATTCGTTACAAAAAATTCTAAAATCACACTGTTTATTCAGATATATTTAGCTGATTGACTGTAAACAGCTTGAACTCAGTGCATTGCTTAAGACACATAGTGAATTAATGACAGATGAGAATAGAATGCAGATGCCTCAGGCATCCAATTGTTTTCCTGTGTTAAATAAAAGCATCTTTCTGCTTGATGCAGCAATGACTTTCAAATTAAAAAAAACCCTGGTGTTAGTTTACCATAAGGCATCTAGTGGATGCAAAATGAGCGGCTCACTTCTGTTATTCTAAACTGATCTGGGAGGAAGGAATCAAGCAAGATTTAAGTAGTAGTGAGTTCTCATTTACATAACTAACCCATTAGAAAACTGTGCAATAGCAAATAAGACAACTAAGATCTGATTAGATGTATGGCACAGAAAATAAAAAATAATGACAGCAGCCCGTGACTTCCTTTCAGACACTACTTACGGGAATAAAGAGGTGAAATACTGCGTATCAAGGAAATAGAAGAGCAGGACAAGGAGAACAGGCTTTATGGGTTCCCAATATGAGCAAATAGGTACGGGCAAGAGGGTGACAACACACAGAAAACCTGTATTCCCCTCCTATTTAATTTTAACTTTTCAACCTAACCTGCAATTTGTGAATTTGTAAGATTATAAAGATAAATCTACACTTAGTTCAACGTACCATCCGTAATACTAAATATGACTCTTTATGTTCTTATTCTATGCTTTCCTAACTTTGACTGTGGGTTAGTAAAGGAATTTGTCTCAGTACTTCATCAGTGCTAAGTGTAAATTACTTCAAGAGCCTAGAGTGTCTTTCAAAAGTCAGAAAAGTAACAAACAGTGGCACTTGTGAACAAATTGCTCCAGGAGCAATGTACATTTTGTTTGTTTTCTGCTTGAACAGTATGTGACTTAGCAGGCTTTTGACTCCCGGCAAGCAATAAGAGAGAGAAAATGGCTGTGAGGACTGTAATTATCATAGCTTTGCTTTTTTTGACCTATTTTACACCTGTGCAACTGGCTTATGAGAGAAACTGTAGCCTCATTTTGTCTGTGAGATACAAAGTATAGACTCAGTTATTTGCATGCTTTTCAGTCTGCGTTTGTTTATTTTCTTTTAGCCAAAATAAATTTTTAATTTTTTTTCCTAGTTTATTATAATACACGTCATGGTAATTTAGTTTTAATATCCAAATGTTGCAGAAAACAAAGACTTCACAGACAGTTAATATTTTACATGGAAACTCCTTTTCAACTTTTCTCCTCTTTGCCTCAAACTAACTTTTCTTTTGAATTGTTTTTTTCCCCCACCTTTTGCCCCTTTTTCCCTTTCAATGACATTAAGCTTTGAGGAAAATTTGTCCTGAATGAAGACAGAATTGACTCATTATCCTCCCACTGGTATTAAAACCTATCTATGAATGTCAGCAACCTCTGTTATGAGAATTAGGATCTGGTTTATGACTTCAAAAAATCTTGTATGTTCTGCTGTGTTGCAGAAAGAGAAGATAACACTCATCTGAATTCTAACACCAGCCTCCCTTAACAGTAGTCGGACATAGTACACGACAGTTTTCCCAAACCTTGTACTTCTGTAGTTTCATTGAGAAATCAGGATTACAGCTGTATTAGATGGCTTCTTGCCCATGTTTTGTTTGTTTGGAGACTTTTTGGTCAATTGGTTAGTAGTCTAAAAAGGTAGTTGCAAGGTGACTGCGATACTTTGTGCCTAATTAACCAAAGAGCTTCAACTGAAACAAAAAGGTTTTGAATGTTGGGTCAGTTGAGTTTGTTTTGACACTNCATAGGGAAGCAAAATAAAAATCAGCAATGAAACCTGAACTCCAATTACCAGATTCCTCAGCAGTGGGACAGGAACGCTGGTTCCCACTTTCACTATACAACTTTGAGAGCAGGTACCTGAGTGCGCTCTGTCTTCTGTGCCAGGAGCCGTGAGGCTCCTGTGTAGACAAGTGAATGCGATGCAGAATTGTTAGCGTGCAATTTGTTACTCAGCAGACTAGAGAATCTAGCCAGGAGTATTTAAGCTTTTGATACCTGGTTTTACTGTAATCGCTTTGAAATAAGGCATTCTGGCTTAGCTCAAATAAAAAAATAGAATTCATAGCTGGTGGATCTTGTTTCAAGAAGGAGGGACTGTTCACAAAAGCTAATTTTGTACTATGAGCACCACACTATCTCCTACCACTGTTATTGAAGAAATTTAGAGACATCAGCATTCCACAACTCAAATGTTTACAAATTCACTTTAAAACATACAGAAAAATGTTTCATGTCAATTTAACCTGTTCAGCAGCAAGACCAGAAAGAAATCAATATATTTGCACTGCTCTAATTAGAAACTGATGTTTCTTCCCTCCCATTGTTTGTTCTAACATGAAAACATCACAGTAAATTTTTGTGCTCTTTAATAGACTTTGTGATCTTCTTGAATGAATAAAGAAAACAAAAAACGCAATTATCACACATTTTATTGCAACACAGATCCAAACGGAAGACCTGCAGCTGCTCTCCCCTGTAGAGCTTCAAGGCTGTGTGTATGCACATCTGCACACACGTGTGTAAACAGTTAAATAAAATAAGCAGCAGGCTTGGGAAGGTAGAGGTGAAGAGAGGGGTTATTCCTGATACTTTAAAGTATATTGACTAGAGAATGTAAATTCCTATTATTTTATAGGCCTTGAATACAAATGCCAAATGACTCAGTTGCATGGAGCTTGGTGAAAAAGGGGTGATTTAAACTAGCTTTAGCTAACAGTCACGTTTCACCGCAGATGGCGATACAATAAACAAAGAATAGAACAATTTGAGAATAGTATGGTATTCCTGGGTGTCAGTGGGAAATCCAGCTTAAATTGCTAACTTACACTAATAGATGTGTGTGATTAGCTCTTTGGTTAAATCCTGACTACAAAGCAGTTTTATTGCAATGCTTTAAACACCACCTACTTTTCAAAGGGGCTTGTCCTGATGGGATCTGGAAGGTAAGAGTTTGCATCCCAATTTTAGAATTAAATGAGACCATCACTCCAACTGATAGTTGGCATGCTGCAATTATCACATTATTTCCAATGTTCAGGGCTAACCAAATGCCCATGGAAAGGCTGCATGTATTGGGAACAGATGAGTGACAAGAGACATGTAAGGACAGGTTTTTAGTAGAAAAAGAATATCGTTGGAAAATTATCTTTGGTATCCTTCAGTAAAAAAGCGTAATGTTCTCAAACTGTGTTTTCTTTAGACTTTGCTAATGGACACTCTGCATCCTTAACACACCACTCAAAGATTTCATGAATTATAGATCACAAGCCTTGGCTTTATACAACTCTTTCAAAGAAGTATTGAAAGTTCAGCAGCTGCAGAGCGCGGAGGCATAATTTGCACACATGTTCAACCTGAGAGTAAAATAGAAGAACTGTACAGTTTTTAAAACTAATAAGTGATATATTCCTCTGACAGCTTCCATTTAGTAAGTGCAGATAACAGAGGAAAAAATAAGCAATTATTCAAAAGCCCAGAACATTTCTTATTTATCAGGCATGCTTATGAGTGTTTTGCACTTCACTCAAAAGGAAGACCAAGAATTTGGGAAATTCACGGCACCTTGTGATAACCTCTGCACCAGTATTTCAAATGTACAATATTCTAAATGCTCCATTAATATTGCTCTAGTTATAGGTGGCCGCATAGACATCTCTGCCTCCACGGGAATACATCACCAGGAAAATAAACCTTCGTATAAATGCATCTGTGTGGCTCATCTGAGTAAGCTTTAAAAAAAACCACAGGGAGAACTGACGGCTGAATGTTGTCAACACATAATTCATGACTTCAACATAATTTTTGCTTCCCGTAAGTTTAAAAGTTGTGCTCATATTTAATAAGAAATTCAGCTTTTTTTTTTAAACTGAAGACCAATCCACCCATCTTGGGGGACAATGGCTGGACATCATGCTTTTAACAACCAGGAGCCAGGGAACCGAGTGTAAACAGCTTGGCTATTAACTTTTACAGGAGATCAGAACAGAGAAATAAAGATTCTTTGGGCAGACAACTTTGCTAAGTCAGTCAAGTTTGCTAAGCCAGTCTAAGATAAGGTTTGGGTAGGTCATGGAAAGAGCAGGACTTTGTACGGTATACTCCAGTTAACTGATAAACACTGCTTTGTTTTGAAAGTTTCATGAATCAGTATAATTATTTCTAGTCACTTTATTTCTTCAAGAACTCCAGGAGTTTTAGCACAGTTGATCCTATGGACTCCTTTGTTCCTATATTCTCCTATGGGGAATTCAGGGAAGACCACAGCTACTGATGGTACACTCTCAGAGAGAAAGAAACCAAGGAGGCTTTCTCTGACACTGAAGCTATGCTGGGGGCTGTTTCCAAGAGTTGCAAAGGTGTCCTCATCCTCACTACACACAAAAGAGACCAAGTGGTCCGAGTGCAACGCAGGAGCGAGCAGCTTTCAGCAGGAGAGATTTTTTTACTGAACTGAGTATCAAATGTTCAAGTTCTGCATTTCAAGTAGCATTTTTCAGCGTGTCATTTTGGATTGTTATAAGAATGTGATCTTGGTCATGATAAAGACAGCAAGTCAATCTTATTTTATTAAACTTAGCAGTAGTAATATCTTCTAGCATGGTATCAGACCATCTCTATTTAGGATTATGTGTTTTTTAGCCATGGACTCCAAGTGATCAGTAAGGCATTAGGCTTGTGTGTTTGTGACAACTTTAGAAACTCACTATTTCTCTATATAAGAAAGTAAATCTGAAGAAAGAATGAATGCAGCTGAACAGCAGCATTGGCAAAACAACAAAATCGTGCTCTACTATCTGTGGATTAATAAAGCAGTAGAGAAAGCAAGAACATACCAAAATGCCTGTGGTTATTATTGTTCATCACACTATGCTGAGAACAGCCTCAGACAGTTTGGACAGTTTTCTAGAGCAGTTATTTGTATTTTTAATCACAGATATTTACATGCAGATTACAATACACTAAAAAGACAAAAGAGCCTGAAGNAAATTGTGCTCTACTATCTGTGGATTAATAAAGCAGTAGAGAAAGCAAGAACATACCAAAACGCCTGTGGTTATTATTGTTCATCACACTATGCTGAGAACAGCCTCAGACAGTTTGGACAGTTTTCTAGAGCAGTTATTTGTATTTTTAATCACAGATATTTACATGCAGATTACAATACACTAAAAAGACAAAAGAGCCTGAAGAGACATTGCTACCTATTACCCACACAAAACCTATGTATACTTAGTCTTTAGATCCTTCCTCTCAAAGAGGTGGTATGTCTTTCCTTCACTCTTAGTTTGCCATTTCATTAAGCACTAAGTTTTATGAATACTTGTTTGTATTCATATGAGTGCAATGAACTTCTCAAATGTGTAAAAGTAAAAAAATCTTCAGAGAATGTGCTGCCTTTAGATATTTCTAAATAGCACACGTAACACTGGGCCCCTTAGGGTTCACCACACCTAAGCAAGTATTGAATAAGAACAACAAAAATTTCAACTAATAGTAGCTATTTTATGTGTCATGAAACAAAACAGTAACTCCTAATTCAGTTTATAACAGTGGTGGTATTGTGATTTTGAAGACCCTCAAATAAGGCAAAAGCTTTACTGTTAGAAAGCAGATTAATAGGGGGTTTTTTTAGAAATAAACTAAACTAAACTATAGAACTGCATAGTGGAAGAGCCTTTCTTGCTGTGATCAGGCTGTTGCATTTTTCCTGGCACTGCTTAATAAAATCTGATTGTACTAAAAAAAGAAATCTGATGTAGTAAAAAAACAGGAAGCATTTTGTCCTCTGGTATTGTATTTCACTGCTAAAATTAATTCCATTAATTATGTAGTTACATATAACCTATTTTGCCAAGACTGAAGTTAAGAGAGAGTTGAATGTTTTAATCCTTCTCTTCATCAGTAATTATGTCCTATCTAGGAATAAACATATTTTCTTTATTTTCTATACATTTTATTGTTTTATTTTAAATCCTTTCTTGGATGAAAACTCATGTCTTAAGAGTTTGGGTTTTTTTAAATTTCATTCTTATAAACCCAAGTTACTTCTTCAGATCCTGTTTTCCCTTCCTTGTATGTGACTTTTTGTAATTTTTAATTTTAGAAAACACAAGGTAGCCCTACGGATCTTTTACTGGGATTCTTGTCTTTCTCCTGATATGAGGCAGTTTACCATGTTGAATTAATATGATTTCTTTCAGTACCCGTCAGCTCTACTACAACCCTTTATCGCTTAGAATAGTCCAAGTTTCTAACAACAAGACTTCTCAAGTCAGTGAGGTCTGCCTTTTCTGAAGTCCGTTGTTTTCATTTCACTGTTATCACTCCTTTCTTTCCTTAAAATCAGAAATACTATTGAAATTAATTTCTGTTGTTCTTCTACAACTTTTGGTCAAAATTAAATCTAAAATAGCTCATCTCTTAATAGTTTCCTGAAGTGTACGATAATGCTGATTCCAGTATTTTCCAAGAACATCTCCAGTTGTTTGAGCCTTGCTTTTCTAACAGATAATCAACAATTAAAAGTTCCTACTATCACCAGGTCTTACTTTGTGGATGATTCTTATAGTTTAGAAAAAACCTAAACACACTATTCACCTCTTTCATGAACAGATGTTTCTATAACAGAGCTTGTCATGATATCTTCCTCCTTTTCCATCATTATCTTCACAGAGAGAGAGCTGGCATGTTAGGCTCTCAGGAATTTATCACAAACCAAACAAATAACCTTGAAATATAAAGAAAATTCTCCTTTTTTTTACCCATCCTCTTATCCGTAAAGAAGTGTTACTCTAATAATATATTCAGTATATCTCATTGAGCATCCAACTACATTTTTTTGTCTTCCATAACCGCATTTTTTAAGACTTTTTTCCTTCTAATTCAGGCTGTTCTTGTTATAAGTAGTTCTTCTTGACCCTTTTCACCTTATTCTTCAGTCATCATTAACAAAACAGAACCTTTTATCTTGGTGGAAAAAAGGGGAATCAGTTAATTAGTCTTCTTGACATCGAAATAAAAACATTCCTCTGCTTTCTTTGTATGTTGTAAACTGGCTTTAGCTTCTGGGTATTAGTCTTACCTAGTCTATAAAAGCAACTGTAATGCCTCGTACAACAAGTAAAAATTCTATGATCTCATAATCTGAAAAACCTGCCCCATTACAAAACCCAGAAACCTCTAGTTCTCTCCACAGGCATGAAAGAAGCTGCTCCCATTTCTCCATATCATCCACTCACAAATGAATATCGTTGTGTCCATTAATTTTGTACGCATTCAATGAATAAATAAGGACTTTGAACTAATCTGCACACAAAGCTGGCTTGGCAGGGTTTTGAGTTTTAATTGAACTTTGTATTCATTTGCAATTAGTTTGTTTTGTTTACTGTCTGATAGCATTAGCAAACTTATTAAAAAGGAGATACAAATAAAATTTGTGCCAATTACATCTGAGAATAATTGGATTTTATTAATCCAAGAATTCATGCAATCAATTTAATTATTGGTACTCTCATTTCAGATACCTCATTATTCTTCACACTAATTAATCACAACCACTAATGAGTACTTTTGAAACGGGACTCTCTACTCACTTAACCTGAACAGAAGGTTCCTTAAACAACCATTGATATTTACTTTAGGGAAACAAACAAGTTTTATAAATTAATTTACTTTCATTTTTTTAAAAAAGATGCGAGTCTGTGAGGTAACAGCAGCTTGTTTGGTTCAAAATGAGAAATTTAAAAGATTTTTGTATGGGACTTATTTCACTTACAGTATTGTCTACAATTACAGACTTAGGTTATAGGAGAACAGAGCTCATTATTTTTATTTTTTATTCATTACTGTCTGAGTTTGGCCAAGTGACTTATATTTGCCTTCTTGAATATGTTGTTTTTCAGCAGGGATAAGTGCACATCAAAATAGAGGATTAACAAATACTATAAATAAACACAGCATTATGCAGAGGTCTTTACTGAATAACCATAATAGCTTTTGGAGGTTATCTTCCCCTTTTGTTTCTGTATATTCCATTTTTTGTGGTGTCACAGAGAAAATACACTAAAAATGAGAGCCTAGCAAATATGGTGTTACAGACACTATCCTCCCTCAGACATGCAAAAGAAAACACATTTGAAAAGGAAGATGTTATTTCTGATGCAATAAAACTTACAGAAGAACTTGAAGATATGCTAATTCCAAAAGTGAATATCGGAAACACATTCGTTTAACTGCGGAGACCAAAGGAACAGGGGATAAAGCAAGACTGGTTAGGAGAAATAATAAAGCTGATGGACTATTTCTGACAGACAAGAATGGGACATTATTGCAGAGGTCAGAGAATATGTAATGAAGAGAATGGTGGCAGAAAACAAAAAAAAGGAAAGAGCAAAGATAAGGATAATAATTTTAGTTGTGCGGGCTGCAAGATAAAAAGCAAGTCCCAAGGAGGCTGACAAAAAACCCATAAGAGCATGTTTAAGGAAAGGTAAAAATGCCAGAGCACAGGGAGGACAGGGGAAAAAATAAAAAGAAGTGTGAGAAACAACAACATGAATGCCAAGGTCAGTGAGGGAGTGGGAGGAGATGCTCCAGGTAGAGTGGAGATTCTCCTGCAGCCAGCTCCATGCTGGAGTGGACAGCCACGCTGCAGCCCATGCAGGACCTAATGCTGGAGCAGTTGGGTATTTCCTGAAGGAACAGTGGCCAGCGGAGCCCCCGTGGTAGAGCAAGGGAAAAGTGTGGGGAGAAAGGAGCTGCAGAAAGGAGCTGCTCAGCAAACGGCTGGGGAGAAGTAGAGGAATCAGGAGTGAAGGAGTAAAGTGGAGCCTGTGAGAAAGGATAGGGAGGGGGGAAGTTGGTGTTTCCATTTTGGTTTTGTCATTACTGAAATCCATTTTAACTGGCAGTAGATGAAATTAATTTTCCCCAGGCTGAGGCTGTTTTGCCCATGACAGGAACTGGTTAATGATCTCCCTGTCTTTATCTCAACCCACACACTTCTTCATCTTATTTCCTCTGTGGCCTGTTGAGGAGGGGGACTGAGGGAGGGGCTGGGTGGACATGTGGCTGCCGGCCAAGGTCAGCCCAGCACACAGTTACCACCAAAGAGAGCAGAGTATATTGATGCTGTCATTTCCAACTGATTCATTCTACTTTTTTTCTGTGGATAATTCAGTTTTTTAAAGAGTAAGGATGATGTTAGCTTACTTTTCATTTTTAAGTACTCATTTTAAGGCTCTGAGGGTTTCTGCTTCCATTAAAAAGTGAAAATCGTTATAAAAACTTATTAATTAAAATTACTTCTGCTTAGTAAAATGCTGTTTAAGGCCATAAAAATGAATTTTCTTTTATTGCGGACAGAAGTGTACCTTGTAAGCAATGGAAGCAACAAAAGATCTTTTCTCAGGATTTATGCCTTGTGGTAGAAGTGACGATCTAGTGAGATGCAGATGCCAGTAATAGGTTACTTGATTAGTGTATCCTTAATACCTTCCTTTCCCTTTGGATACGCTAACGTCTAATAAATGCTCTAGTCACCTCCCTGCTTTCCCAGTAGAACAGGCACTAATATAAATTTCTATCCAGAGTGACTTTTTACAAAATGCTGAGGAACTTTGGAGAGCTGTGCACATCTGACAACCATCTTTCAACTAGATTAGCAGATAAACACTACGGTGTCTTTGCTCACAAAAGAACACATGCACTGAGGAAAAACAGCGAATAAAACAACTGCTTGCAAATACAGTTTACGAATGCAGAACACAATCAACAACCGTAAGACTTCACCAACAAAATTGGCACCGTTCTCCTGTGTAATTACCAGATATTTGATGACCACCGTGAATAAAAAACAGTATTTGAAGGTAAAGGACTTCCTTTGAAGTGCTTAAGCAGCTTCCATTATTTTCACACTATACTCGCTTCCTCGCCAAACAGATTCAGGAAAAAGAAAAACCCTACAGAGTATATTAGGCTTTATTAGCGATACACTTCAAAACAAAGAAAAAAACATAGGAAAAAAGGTTTGCCTTATCATTGCCCAATTAAAAATAGATCTACCTTTAAAGCATCTAAGCCAGACCTAAAGTGACAGATTCACATCCATTGTCATTGCCACTAAATCCCCTAAGAATTTTTTTAAAAGTATTTTTTACATGTAGATGTGCTAATGAGAAAAGGGAATTAGTAGTTTGCAATGTAAAAAATANCCCAATTAAAAATAGATCTACCTTTAAAGCATCTAAGCCAGACCTAAAGTGACAGATTCACATCCATTGTCATTGCCACTAAATCCCCTAAGAATTTTTTTAAAAGTATTTT